>MU685704.1:0-60291 GCA_026770625.1 Nicotiana glauca
AATAAAAGGATGCAATATACTTCTTAAAATTGTAAAAATCATTTTATTTGACATTTTTGGAATAATCTGCTTAGGATAAAAATTACGTGCTCACAATATGTCTTATTACTTCAAGAGTTTGATTTGGAGATTGTGGACTGGAAGGGTAGTGAAAACCAAGCGGCGGACCACTTGTCCCACTTGGAGGAGGAGGAGGGGAGGCCTCGTGATGGCTTAAAGATCAATGATTCATTTCCTGGCAAACAAATCCTTACGGTGTCGGTGAATGGTATTCCATGGTTTGTGGACATTGCTAATTTCTTTTTGACTAGTATAATCCTATGTGAGCTCTCTTCTAACTAAATAAAGAAGCTCAAACGGGATAGTTTGGATTTCTATTGGGATGATCCATACTTGCTCAAGATTTGCACGGATGGTGTAATCCAAAGGTGTATGCTGGAGGAAGAGCAATTGAGTATCTTGGAGGCTTGTCATTCCTCTCCCTATGGTGGCCATCATGGAGGGGAGAGGACGGCTTCCAAAGTTCTTAGTTGTGGATTTTATTGGCCAAATTTGTATAAAGATGCAAGTGAACTTGTGAAGAGGTGTGACGAATGCCAAAGAGCGGGAGGAGTTTTGAAGAAAGATGAGATGCCTCTCAATACCATTCTTGTAGTTGATATCTTTGATGTATAGGGCATTGATTTTATGGGCACGTTTGTTAGATCGTGTGTGAACACATACATTCTTATGGTAGTTGACTATGTTTTAAAGTGAGTTGAAGCGTGGCTGTACCCAACCATAAGGCCTGGAGTGTTTTTGTGTTTCTCAAGAAGAGCATTTTTACAAGGTTTGGCACTCCTTGTGCAATCATAAGTGATGGGGGGTCCCATTTTTGTAATAGAGCTTTTGACACTTTGCTTGCAAAGTATGGTGTCAACCACAAAGTTTTTACTCCCTATCATCCTCAAGCGAGTGGCTAAGTTGAAGTCTCAAACAGGGAAATCAAAATTATATTGTCAAAAATGGTCAATGCAAATAGGACCGATTGGTCAAAGAAGTTGGATGATGCTCTATGGGCTTATAGTCTTCTTACAAGACTCCGATTGGTATGTCTCTGTATCAGTTGGTGTTTGGGAAAGCTCGCCATCTTCCGTTTGAGTTAGAGCACAAGGCCATGTGGGCTTTCAGGAAGCTGAATCTTGAATGGGATGTGGCAGCAAATCTTCGTATGGAAACTTAATGACAAGCTAACTAATGGCAAGGGCCGGAGATAGAGAGTGATGAAGGGGGAAGAGGAGCTTGGTAGCTTGCGTAAGTCCAGTTTCAGAGTAACTTGATGAATTCCGATTCCATGCGTACTCCAGTTCGTCCTTGTACAAAGACAAGATGAATTAACTTCATGATAAATATGCTCATGTCAAGGAATTCAAAGTGGGCGATTTGGTTCTCTTGTTCAACTCTCGGCTACGTCTGTTTTCGGGAAAGCTTAAGTCAAAATGGAGTAGACCTTTTGAAGTGGTGTTTTAGACTCCGTTTGGTGCACTTGACTTGAAGAACAAAAATGGTGAGGTTTTCAGAGTTAATGGGCATATGGTCAAGTATTACTTGGGCAAGATTGATGACAGCCACGTGGTGGCACTCCTCCATCTGAAGTGATTGATGGTAACCTGCATCGTGCCGCGACGTTAAATCAGGCGCTTCTTGGGAGGCAAACCTTGTGTATTTCTTTTTGTTTTTCTTTGTAATGTAGGGTTTATCTTTGGACTGACTGATTGTGAGATGCTGTAGGATTGTGTTGATGCAATGCAGGAAAACGTTGGAAAATGACCACTCAGTGAAGTTGGCAATACGGACCACACTCATTTTGTGTGGCTGTAAAGGCTTTTGTGCGGGCGCAAGAAATCAATACGGATCGCACTGATGATTTGCCAAAAGATGGGATTCTCTGAAGTTTACCTCCGCATCCGCATTGCATTTTGTGCAGTCCGTAGTGGTCAATTTGTCAGTGCCTTATGGTTTCAAGCACCACGGACCGTGGTGCCATTTTGTGCGGTCAGGGTGGGTAGGTGAGCTGGGGCCCAGGACCTTTTTTCTATAAATAGAGCCTGAGGCTCTCTTTTTGAACTTTTCAACCCTTTTACTCACAGAGCATAAATATTACTATTCATCTCTCTCCATTGCACGTGATTAGTTGCTAAGGATTATTCATCATCACTACATCTCACTTCTGACAATGGTAAAATTACGAGGCAAAGGTGGTAAACAAACAGGAAGAGGAAAGTCCTCTCGAGGTAGGGAACAAGGAATGATAAGATTGACCCCACAAGTCCGACAAAGCATAAAGACTATGAGAAGGCTCATAAAGGCTACAGATAGAGCTATTGACCACTCAGGGAGTGAGTACGCACCCTCCCAGGAGGCATTTTCAGATTCAGTGTCAGAATTCTATCCTGACTGGTCGGAGAGAAACCGATTGAGAGATACACCTCCAACATCCCCCACTACCCAAGCCTTAGTTCATATATCTTCTGAGTCATCTAAGGGCTCAGCTAAAGGCAGTGGGGAAGAGTACTCCACCTCTCCTACAACTTCATTATCTGAAGAAGGTGCAGTAGGAGAAGAAGGGGACGAAATAGTAGAAGGGGGTGAGCCCCAAGTAGGTGGGGTGGATAGGAATAGGAACCTGGAGGCATGGAAGTGCCGGTTTGTGAGTGAGATTGCCTACCACAAGTTCAGAGAGTGGTGGCCCGAGAGGAAGCTAATACCCGAGTGAAAATTCATTATACATGACCTCGAGCTTCACAAGCCCAATGTGTTGAGGCAGTTAAGAGTGAGAGCGGGATGGGACTATTTCATAGGCTAGGTGAGAGATGCCAATGAGCACTTGGTAAAGGAGTTCTAAACAAATGTGGCTCACATCAAAAAGGGCACCAGGTCACCAAAGTGCGAAACTTGACGGTAAAATTTTATGGCAAGACAATAAATCACTACTTGGCTTTTCTGGAGTAGGATGAGTTACTATATTTGGAGAATATGCAATTGGGTGAGGAAGCTCGTCCTTGGTTGGCAGAGTACTTGGCAATCCCAGGTACCACCCCCGAGTAGTTGACTGCGGGAGTGAAGATATTGCAGAGAACTTTGAATTTTGAGGCTAAGGGGTGGGAGACATTTGTTTGCAGCAGGCTAGATCCAACCACCCACGAAAACTCACTCCCTCTTCACTGGACTATATTGGTAGTATCGATTATAGCGGGGTACCCGATTATCGTCGAGAATGTGATGTCCCGTGTCATTACACGGGTGGTGAATGAAGGTGACAGAAATTATCCTTTCCCTAGCTTCCTGAACATGTACCTGGAACACTTAGAGGTGGACAAGCAGAGGTTTGGTATGAAGATGAAGCCTAAGGCACCGTTCTCCTAGTACAGTCTGTAGGGTGATGACAACCCTAAAGGCAAGCACTCCAAGGGAAAAGCCACTGCTCCAATTGGCTAGTTTGAAGAGCCAGTAGTGGTAGTGGCTCCTACTCAGCCTCCTTCCACTTCAGCAGACATGCCCCCAGGTCCTTCCACTTCTATAGTTCCAGAGATACCCTCCACCACTGCTTACTCATTGACTGCCCATCGTGTGAGTCAGGCCCTCGCTAGCATCAACAATTGGATGCAGACAACTTCATCTAAGTTGTTTGTCCTATCTACTACGGTGGCAGCCAAGTCAGCACCTCCCCCTCCACAGGTCCCACAGTCCATTGAGGAGACTCTCAAGGAGCTTCTCGACAACCACAAGAAGCTCCTAGAGAACCAGAAGTTGATTATGGATGCTATTGATAAACACGGGAAAGCTCTTAAGGAGCTTGCAAAGGAAGAGAAGAAAATGAGGAAGACTCGGGCTTCAAAAGAGTCGGTGAAGGAGCTCAGGGTAAAGGTTGATAGGCTGAAGGCGGATCACCTTCCTTTAGGTTTGCTATTCAAGGACCCAACACCGGCAGCCCAGCCCTTGCTAGTTCCAGAGTCTAAGAGGCATCCCAAGAGGAGGAGGGTGATTCCCCGATCAGATGATGCAGTTATACAGATGTCGGAACCGCATGAGGGTTCCTCCAGCAAGCCTCCGGATTCAGCGCAGGACTCAGTCCAGGTCCAAGCCCTGGTCCCAGCAGAGCCACAGATCATAAGAAGCCAGTCATAGGTTCCCGAGCAGATAGAGGTTCCAGGGACCCAGACTCAGGACCCCATGCAGAAGGAGGGCCCATAGGGAGTTTCTTATTCATCTCTTTACTCTATTTTTGTGCTTATTTTGGTTAGTTGGCATTGAGGACAATGCCAGCTTTCATTTGAGAGGGTAGGCCATATTTTGAGATATTGGATGACTGTACATATGATGATATTTTATGCCTTCTTTTTTTAATCTTTGGTATGTATATAATTTTAGCATTTCATTGCACTTTTCATACTTTTTACTTTGGGTTTGTGTCATGCCCCAACCTCGAGAGGCTCGATCGACGCTCAATCAAGTGAACCCAACTAAGCAAGCCTTACCCAAACACTTCCTACCCAACTCGATGTGATTACGGGATTCGATTTTGTTTAGTGTACATAAACAATAAAAGGGGTTGTATATTCAATCATGGATGTCTTATTTTATAACACAACATTAAACCGTAGCTAGGCTTCCAAGATATCATACAATTATAGTTTAGAATAAAGCAAGGGTACGAGGTTACAACATGGTTTGGTGACATATCCAATACCTGCACGTAACCCACACAAACATCTATGGAGCCTCTAGGGATACAAAAGACAATGGTAACAATGCCGGCAACACGAACCTGGCTATATCTCAAAGTAGATATCTATCACAAAAGGTGTACAACGTAACCCCTTGAAGGAGGAAGGGGCTCACCAAGATTCTTGAGAAGAGGATTCTCCGCTACACACGATCGACATTATCCGCTACGGAGCCACCTACATTCATTTAAAAATGTAGCGCCCCCAGCAAAAGGGACGTTAGTACCATGGAATAGTACTAGTATGTATAACTAAACACCATCCTGCTAGAAAGAACAACCGTACAAGAGTAAAGAGGAAATAGTAAAGGCAACAAAGTTTCAAATAAGCAGCACGCCAACAATATAAGGAGGATCACATGATTTTCACATAGTTCTTAAGATTTTAGATTGGAGTATCCCACACTGTTGCATCATTATCCATATTACCACCGCTTCCGTGAGCGGAGTCTGATCACGGCCCGATCGGCTAAGATGTCTCCCCGAGACGTTACCATTATTTCATTATTCACTTTCCAAACTCAATCATCAATACATTACCACCATGTGTATATATATAACATGGCATCCGATCACAGCCCAATCGGCTAAGCCGTCTTCCCGAGACGTTACCATTTTCCGTTATTCATCCCACACCAATCTTTGGTCACACATGTATTAGTTTACCGACACTTGGGGCCATAGTTTCCACATTTCAAAACTTACGTTTCATATTTTTCTCATTTTCAACATTTACTTTGCCACTTAAGGTTATAGGTATATACAAAAGCAATTTAAGTCATAAGCATATAGGGAAATTCATCAAGTTTGGCATATTAGTCCAAAGTAACCTTGGCATGATGGTTAGGCAGTTAGCACATAAATCAAGCTCTCCACACATCTTCCGTTCACAAGAATAACATATTAAATACATAAAGAAGTACTTACCATATACATTTTAACAACATCAATTATTTTCGAACTTACAACACTTACACGGGCACCATGGAAGCTCAATTTCTAAGAGGAGGGGGTTTTAGCCATACATACCTCAATAAAGCCTTCCCCTAATTCTTATAAAATTTGGGACCCTTAGCACTTCAATCTATTGTATAAGAATTGCAAATAAACCAAAAATTAGTGACGAGGTTAAGATTCTAGCTCGTTTGAGCTTATCATCAAACATCAAAGGTGCATTGTGATCTTAGGCCCCCTTTTGAAAGGAATTTTTTTAATATTATACCCCAATTGCTGTCTCTTTAGTTCTCACCCTCCGCATACCCCATTTTTTCTTATGCATGTAAGATTACTAGCCTTATACCCATGTACCCACTTGCTAATTACTTATTTTAACATAAATTTTGAAATTATTGATGAGGGTACAATTCTTACAAATTTGGATGAAGACCTGGTAGTTTCAGTTGACAATCTTCAAGGATATCGGCAAGAATTTAGAGAGAGCTTGATGAAGATTACTCCTTCTCACTCTAGAACTCCCCCCCTCTCTCTCTCTCTCTCTCACACTCTCTGTCATGCAAAATAACAAAAAATGGTCTATTGGGGTGTTTTTAATGGGGTGGGGTCGGATTTTAAAAATTAGAAAATAGGAGCCTCGAGTCAGATCTACAATCGTATTTGCGATCGAAAAGTCGACATGCAGTCTGCAGAATGGACTGCAAAATGCTCCCCAAAAACTGAACACACTAACTAGGTCTGCGGCAGAAATGCGGTCAACATACATGTTCTGCAGTCGCATAATGCACCGCAGAACTGCCCTTTACAAAATCCCAAGGAAATTATGCGATGACTATGCGGTTGCATAATTGACCGCATAATTGACCTCAAATTTGGCCAACACATTGACTCACTCTGTGGCGACTATGCGGTCCGCATACCTTATATGCGACCACATTCTCGAACACAGGATAACACTTTTCTGGAAAATATAATTTCTTGACTTTTTAATGCATCTTAGTCCAAAAGGGTCTGAACCTAATTTGGCGCTACGAGCTTTCGGGTTTACAGTAAAAATCTTTCACGGGCCTCACAGTTTGTATATAAAAGTTTCATTCTTATGTATATATTTATCCTCCCTATTGTATATTCAATTAAATCCTCTCCTGTACATATTCATTTTACTTTCCGCATTTTTTCTTTCTTAGCTTCTTATTTGATGTTTGTAGCTTCTTGTTTTGAGTTTTTGCAATAAGCCTTTGGTTTTCTTAATGCCACGGTTCTTTCCAGAGGTGGAATTTGTGTAAACCGGGTGGCTCTTCCCGATGATGGATGGCATTGCAACCTTCTTAAGGGCTTGAGTCTGTTTTTCTTTTTTTTGCTTTTTAGTAGTTAGTTGGTAAGGATGCCTCAAGCAAAGCTTCACTTGGGCCTAACACATTTGCCTTTGATTCTATGGTCAAAAACAAATCGTTGAAAGTTGTGACCTTGAGACTCTTGTGTTGGCCGATAATCATCAAGTGGTTTTTCGAGACCATTGTGTGCTCAAATCTTATCTAAGGTTGTTGTGGGCCCCTGACTCTGTGTCTTTAGCGATCCCATAGCTTGTGTGGCGAGAATTTGCATTGCAAGTCCAAGTCTCGAGCCATTGGTCTAGAACTTACCCTGAATGTTTGACTAGGCAAAATCCTAAGTGTAATTTGACTTGAGACATGATTATAGGCTTTCCTTGATCCAAATGATATGTTGAACACTTCCATAGCCCACCAATGATAAAATCCCTAGTCAAACCTTTTGAGATTTAGACCTTTTTTCTTTTAAGAACCACAATACAAGCCTTTACCCATTCTAAAGATACCCTCTCTTGGCACCTGATCTTTTCTTAGCACATGGCAAAATTATAAGTTTTTGGGGGGGGGGGGGAGACGAGGATGGCAACAAAGGGGTAAAAAGGCACAAAATGAAGAAAAGGAAAGGCAATGAAAAAGAAAGAAAAGCAAACAGACAAAAAGAATGTTCAATGTATAAATGAATAAAGGGATTCATTAAAATCAAAGAATGAAAGGTGTGGAAAGTTGAGAAAGGAGAAAAGATTTGAAATGAATGAGAAAGAGTGACAATGTGTCTCTCAGACCCCTTAGAAAGAAGTGAAATGACTTAAAAAGTCAAGTGCATACATGCCAAAATGAAGTAAAAGAAGTGCTAAAGGGAAGATGGAACCTACTTAGACAAACATTTCATACCCTGAACCAAAAGCCTTCACTATGTCTCCAAAACAGTCCTATATGATCTTGAGTTGAATGAAGCTTACATTAGTGGTGATTCACATAAGGGGCAAGCATAGAGCCGGACTTGTGACTTTTCCTTGAGAGAGATGAGTGTATTTCCATTAACCTTGTTCAGAGTGCCACTATCCTAAATGTGAGGTTTGCTTAGGGAGAGTTGAGGATTTGTGAGTTTGGGTTCCACAACGACCAACGTAATAGAAAGAGTCTCTTTGATGTGTTGATTCAACTCTTGATGCTCTTGTGTCGCACTAAATCCCTGATGTTTAAAAGAGTGAATGTTGTTAATCATTCATTTGAATTGAGGGCAATTGTTAGTCCCAATTGATGCTAGATGAGGTCACTTTAGGTCGGCTGAATTTTATTGGATTACCTCTTAAAGGGTGGGTCTTATTTTGTTTGCTTGAGGACAAGCAAAAGCTTAAGTTTAGGGGAGTCTATAACTGGGGATTATGATGCATTTTACACTCCTTCTTTCTTGAGTTTTGATTAGAAATGTGTACAAAATAGTCCTAAAGGCTCACATGTTGTACTTGATTGCAGGGTTTGATCAATAAGAGGACAATTTGTCAAAAACCATCTCAAAAAGGAGTGAAACGTGCATAAGTACCAAGACTAAGGCCAAGCTCAATCAAACAAGGACGGTGCGGCCGCATACCATTTTTTGCGGTCCGCAATGATGAAGTTCAGAGAATAGGCATTTTAGGTAGCCAAGCAATACGGCCGCAAAGGATTTTGTGCGAACTGCATTAACTTCATTGAGGCTGCACTCGACTTTGTGCGGTCAGCAAAGCTCAAGTTCAGAGAGGTGCCACTTTGGAGGAACTTGGCCAATGCGGTTCGTGGTCCATTTTATGCGGACCCCAATAGAAGCCACCGTGGCCGCGGGGCATTTTGTATGGTCCGCGGTGGCCAACTTCAGAGAGCAGATTATTTATCTAAGAGACTTAGTGCGGCCGCACTCAATTTTGTGCGGTCCGTACTATCCTCCCAGGGGTATTTTTGTCCAGAATTTTTAGCCTAGTATAAATAGTTTCTTTTTTCATTTTTAGGTCATCAGTTGTATTTTGGACTGAAGCTGCACTCGTGAACAGTTCTTATTTACCATTTTGAGTAATTTTAGCTTAGTTTCATCATTGAATCTTTTAGTTTTATTTAGTAATTAATTATTATGGGCTTTTGTTCATCTATTTCTTTGTTTTCTTCTACAATCATGAGTATCTAAACCCATTATCTAGGGTTATGGCTCAACCCTAATGTGGGTAATTGATGGGTCTTGTGTTTTAATGCTTGATTGTCTATGGGTATTTGATATTTGGACTAATTTAGGGTTTTAATGTTGAATTAGTGGTTGCAAACACTAGTTTATGCCTAGTTGACTTTGGCTCTTCTTGAGAAAGATAGCCTAAGTCTATAAAATTGGTACAACAAAGAATTGGGGCGTACTCAAGAGATTGATAACCCTATTTAAAGGGTTAAACCTAGAGATAGTAATATCCGACTTGAACCTCTATTGCTTGCACAAATTATTATATCCAATTGGTCTTGAGAAAGTCGATTAAGGCGAAATCACTCTAACTACCGAGAGGGGTAGAGTGAGTAGAATCATGCAATGGTTATATCGTAATCCCTAAATGTGACAATCTAGCCTTAGACTCAAGAATCAACCTAGGAGAAAGTCGCTTCCCTAGTGCTTTTTAAAACTAATTAGACAATCCTCAATAGTGTACTCTTAGCTTAACTTAGCTCAATTTAGCATTGTAGTAGCATAAAGTTAGAAATAGTATCAAAACCAATTATGAAGAGAGGTGCAATTAGGAACAACTCCAATTTAGGTAGACACTTAATTCCAATATCTAGCTCCTTATGGAAATCGATCCCGACCTTCTCGGGTAAAAGATTCTTCGACCACTCTTGATATTTTATAGTAGTATAGGGTTGGCTTCAATAAACCATAAAGGTTGTCTTCAGACGGTTGAAGATGACGTCCTCAGACCATGACGTCCTAGGCCATGAATTGTTTGGTGAGGGATTCGCAGGCCATGAAATGATTTTCTTGGGCCATGTAGATGGTGCATTCGAACCATGACGCTTTTGAATAATGATATGCAAGTTTGAGAGATCCTCATGCCATAGCATGGTGTCTTCTGGCTATGAGGATGATGACTTTGGATAGATTGGAGATATTTCAGCCTATGATATGCAATAATATAATGTTATCAAGACAATGTTTAGTCTTGTGAAATGGAGGGAAAAGCTTAGCCCGATTGCAAAGCGAATAAAGAGTGCTTAGAAATAAATCAATATTCATAAAAAGAGGGACATTGCTTTGTTCCATACAAATAGGGAGGCAAGGTTTAGCCTCAATGCAATATGGAGTCAATGATTAGACTCATATAAATGTGGATGCAGGGATTAGACTCATGCAAATATGTAGGCAAGGATTAGCCTCATGCAAATGTGGAGGCAAGGATTAGCCTCATTCAAGTATAAAGGCAAGGATTAGCCTCATGCAAATGGGGAGGCAAGGATTAGCCTCATGCAAATGGGAAAGCAAAGGTTAGACTCATGGAGTCAAGGATTAGACTCATGCAAATGGGGAGGAAAGGATTAGCCTCATGGAGTCAAGGATTAGACTCATGCAAATAGGGAGGCAAGGATAAGCCTCATGGAGATGTGGAGTCAGGGATTAGACTCATGCAAATATGGAGGCAAGGATTAGCCTCATGCAAATGTGGAGGCAAGGATTAGACTCAGGCAAATGTGGAGGCAAGGATTAGCCTCATGGAGTCAAGGATTAGACTCATGCAAATGAGAGGGCAAGGATTAGTCTCATGCAAATATGGAGGCAAGTATTAGCCTCATGGAGTCAAGGATTAGACTCATGCAAATGGGAGGCAAGAATTAGCCTCATGGAGTAAAGGATTAAATTCATGCAAATAGGAAGGAAGACATTAGCCTCATGGAGTCAAGGATTAGACTCATGCAAATATGGAGTCAAGGATTAGCCTCATGCAAATGGGGAGGCAAGGATTAGCCTCATGGAGTCAAGGATTAGACTCATGCAAATGTGGAGGCAAGTATTAGCCTCATGGGGTCAAGGATTAGACTCATGCAAATATGGAGGCAACGATTAGCCTAATGCAAATGGGAAGGAAAAGATTAGACTCATGCAAATGGGGAGGCAAGGATTAGCCTCATGCAAGAGCAAGTAGCAAATGAGAGTATATGTCTTAGCTGGAGATGTATTCGATGTCTGATGGCCTGGTTGATAGTGATCTTTTTGTGTATACATGTTGTGAATGCTATCATAACAACAAATGTCCCTGCGTTCAAAGAAAAATTGTAAGTTTTGTGGGGGGAAGTTGGTTTGTACTTCGTCTGCCGACTTTGCTTTGCTCCATTCTGAAAGCCTTTCGAGTTCCCCTGGGTGACACCTGACCGTTATGGAAATAGAATTTTTGAAAAATATGCAATTATTGATAAAAATAGAGTTATTTTGGAAATGTATTGATATATCAAGTAATTTTTGATGAACTAGTGACTGCAACACATCTCGAAGGCATTGCAGCTCTCTCATATTGGAATTTTGAGGATCCTCCTCAAAATTCTGCACTAGTTTGGTAGATAATCTTTGACCGTTTGCGGATAATGGATCTTGCTGGATCTTTTCAGAATTTTGAGAATCCTTCTCAAAATTTTGCCCCAGTTTCTTAGATGATTACTGACTTTCTGGCATGTGATGGCATTGGCTGGACTTGCTCTAGAATTTTGAGGATCCTTCTCAAAATTCTACTCCCATTTCTGAGCTTGGGGGAAAATGAGAATTTTATTGTGATATGACCGAAACCATAAGGCTGCCTACGTATCCCCTCTTAAACGGGAATCAGTTCATGCGTAGTTCAATTATATTAGATGAGAAAAATGTAAATAAGCTAAGCATAGTATCTCTTGACTGCGTCTGAATTGATTTGTTTTGGTGAGATTTCTCCATCCATTTTTGCGAGTATGAGTTCTCCTCCTGTCAGTACCATGTGAACCATGTACGGACCTTGCCAGTTAGGAGAGAATTTCCCTTTGTCTTCATCTTGATGTTGGAAGATCTTCTTCAATACTAATTGCCATGGTACGAACTGTCTTGGTTTGACCATTTTGTTGAAAGCTCTGGACATTCTGTTCTAATAAAGTTGGCCGTGACACACTGCGTTCATCCTCTTCCCATCGATAAGGGCTAATTGTTCATAGCGACTCCTTATCCACTATACGTCGCTGAGTTCAACTTCCTGTATGATTCTCAAGGAAGGAATCTCTACCTCGGCTGGGATGATAGCCTCGGTACCATAAACCAACATGTAAGGAGTTGCCCCGGTTGATGTGCGAATTGTGGTGCGGTATCCCATTAGAGCAAAGGGTAACTTGTCATGGCATTGTTTGTGGCTCTCTACCATTTTCCTTAGTATCTTCTTAATGTTTTTGTTGGCGGCTTCTACGGCTCTATTCATCCGAGGTCTATAGGTTGTGGATTTCTTGTGCTTGATTTTTAAAGCTTCACACATAGCTTTCACCAGATCATTGTTGAGATTGGTGGCATTATTAATAATAATAGACTCGGGAAATCCAAGTCGGCAAACAATACTATCCTTGACAAAATCCGCAGCGACTTTCTTGGTTACAGCTTTATAAGATGCAACCTCTACCCATTTGGTGAAGTAATCAATGGCTACCAGAATGAACCTGTGTCCGTTTGAAGCAGTGGGCTCAATTGGACCAATAACATCTATTTCCTAGGCGACGAATGACCATGGAGAGCTTGCTGCATTGAGCTCTTTCGGCAGCACATTTATCATATTGGCATGCACTTGACACTGAAAGCATTTGCGGACATACTGGATGCAATCTGTCTCCATGGTCATCCAAAAATAACCGGCTCTGAGTATTTTCTTTTCCAAGACAAAACCATTCATGTGTGGTCCATAGGTCCCGGCATGTACATCCTCAAGTAGCTTAGAATCTTCCTTCGCGTCGACACACCTTAGTAAACCCAAATCAGGAGTTCTTCTACACAAGTTTCCTCCATTGTGGAAGAAGTGGTTTGACAATCTCTGAAGTGTGCGTTTCTGGGTGTAATTTGCATGCTCTGGGTATTTTCCTTTTGATAAGTACTCCTTGATGTCATGGAACCAAGGCTTTTCATCCGTTTCTTCTTCAACATGAGCACAATATGCAAGTTGATTATGGATCTTCACTGGAATAGGATCAATGCAATTCTTATCTGGATGTTGTATCATAGATGACAAGGTGGCCAATGCATTGGCAAACTCATTCTGAATTCTGGGCATATGTCGGAATTCTATCTTCGGGAACCTCTTTCTCAATTCTTGCATATGGTGCAGATATGGCAATATCTTGGAATTCTTGGTGTCCCATTCTTCTTTTACCTGGTACACAAGCAAATCTGAATCACTGATCACTAGCAACTCCTAAATGATCATGTCGACTGCCATGTTCAGCCCTAGTATGCAGGCTTCATATTCTGCCATGTTGTTGGTGCAAGGAAATCTGAGTATGGCAGATACCAGATAATGTTGACCCATTTCTGATGCCAAAACTGCTCCAATTCCCACTCCTTTGAAATTTGCAGCTCCATTAAAGAACCTCCTCCAACCATCGTATGCTTCAGTAATGTCTTCTCCTACGAACGATTCTTCTTCATCAGGAAAATACATTTTCAAAGGTTCATATTCTCCTCATACTGGATTTTCAGCAAGGTGATCTGCCAATGCTTGTCCTTTGACAGCCTTTTTGAGTTACGTAGACGATATCTAACTCACTTAATAGTATTTTCCATTTGGCCAACTTTCCTGTCGGCATAGGTTTCTAGAAAATGTACTTCAAATGATCCATCCTGGATATGAGGTATGTAGTGTAGGCACAAAAATAATGCCTCAGTTTCTGAGCTGTCCAGTTCAAAGCACAACAAGTGCGTTCAAGTAGAGAGTACCGTGCTTCGTAAGGTGTGAACTTATTACTCAAGTAGTATATGGCATGCTCCTTCCTTCCTATCTCGTCATGTTGTCCTAAAACACATCCGGAGGTCCCATCCAATATCGATAGATAAAGTAGCAAAGGCCGTCCAGGCTCTGGCGGGACCAACACTGGTGGTGTGGATAAGTACTCCTTGATTCTGTCAAAGGCTTTCTGACAATCCTCGTTCCAGCTTGTTTCAGCATCTTTCCTCAGCTTCTTGAAGATGGGTTCACATATGACCGTGGACTGTGCTATGAAGCGACTGATATAATTAAGACGTCCAAGGAAGCTCATCATATCCTTTTTGCCCTTAGGTGGTGGAAACTCCTAAATAGCTTTGACTTTGGACGGATCCAGCTCGATCCTTCGATGACTGATGATGAAACCCAGTAATTTTCCTACGGGAACCCCGAAAGCACACTTTGCGGGGTTCAATTTTAAATAGTACCTCCTTATCCTGTCAAAGAACTTTCTCAGGTCCTTTACGTGATTTGCGGCCCTCTTGCATTTGACAATAACGTCGTCCATATACACCTCTATTTCTTTTTGGATCATGTCACGGAAGATAGTTATGATGGATCTTATGTAAATGGCCCCAGCATTCTTCAGGTTGAATGGCATCATCTTGTAACAGTATACACCTCATTATGTGATAAAACCTGTCTTTTCCGCATCTTCTTCATCCATCCAAATCTGGTGATAACCTGCGAAACAATCTACAAAGAATTGGAGTTCATGCGTGGCGTAGTTATCGATAAAAATGTGTATGTTTGGTAGTGGGAAGTCGTCCTTTAGGCTCACTCTGTTTAAATCTTGGTAGTCAACACATACTCTGACCTTCCCATCTTTCTTCGAAACTGGCACAATGTTAGCTAACCAGGTTAGATATTCAACCACCCTAAGAACTTTGGCTTTGATCTATTTGGTAACTTCCTCCTTGATTTTCAAACTCATGTATGGTTTGAACTTTATGAGTTTTATCTTGACTGGTGGACACATGGGATTAATAGGCAGCTTATGAGCCACTATGGACGTGCTCAAATCGGCTATGTCATCATATGACCATGCGAAAATGTTCTCGTACTCTTTTAGGAATCAAATGTGCTCTTCCTTCTCTGTTGGTGACAAGTGAATGCTGATGCGAGTCTCCTTGACGATCTCGGCATCTCCCAAATGTACTGCTTCGGTCTCGTCCTGATTGGACTTAGGCTTATTCTCAAAGTTTTCAACTTCTCCGACATTTTCCTCGGGTATCTCATCTTCTTCCTCTGAATCACTATTCTCATGTTGCATTGCCTTATTACATGTCGCAGTCACTAGTTCACCAGGAAAAGTAATAATAACATTGTAGAAGGGAAAAGTATAAAAATAGTGATGAATAATGATAAAGGACAAATGTATTTGATTAAAACTGAGAAGTTATCCAGACAAAGTACGACTCAATGAATTGAGCATTTATTTTAAAACAAGTAAATCTTAAAACAAAATTGCTGGAAATCTTAAATGCCTAGAGCAACTATAGAAGTAAATTATGCCAAGCTACCCAGGGACTCGGCGGGCTCGGGATGGTGTGGCGATCCAGTTCCTGAGAACATCTCCCTTCTTCACGGTCTGAATAGTGAGGCCTTCTTCCTCCTCCTCAATTATGGCACTGCAGTCCATGTCTTCATCCTCCAAGAATAATTTCTTCAACCCAGCTAGCGCTTCCTCTTCTGTAGTCCCCTATATTGTATTAGCATGGTGGAAAGCTTGTTCCAAACGTGGCACTGGCTGCTCAAGAGGGTAATACGGTCCATGCTATGGAGGTGACCAATCATTGTACTCTTGCCATGTATATTGGTATCCGAGCCCAAAAGTGGTACCATGATTTTTTAGCTGTATTGGTTTGGTGATATCTTGGAGGCTCTTTCCCAACCCTTTGCTGGGTTCATATCCAGACCATGCTAGTATGCTTTCTATTTTGTTACTCCACCACTTATCCTTTTCAACGGCATTGAACACTATGTGATGATAGGTTTCCCCTCCTAGCCTTTTTCTATGTCCAATGGTTGGGATGGTTTGACTAGTGTAGATGGGTTTACTCCCATCTCGTGGATGATCACCTCCGGATGGTTCCATTCAAATTTCACGGCTTGATATAGTGTGGAAGGAACAGCTCCAACAGCGTGGATCCATGGTCGACTGAATAGAAGATTATACGAGGCTGGTATGTCGAGCACTTGAAACTCGATGTCAAACCAAGTTTGCCCTATCTGCAAGGAAAGTTTGATTTCCCTGATCGTGGCCCTCTAAGACCCATTAAAAGCATTTACATTCATGCTTCATACCGTATTTTGTGGAAACCTTTGTCTAATTTCTTTAGAGTGTCCAATGGACAAATATTTAGGCTCAAAACTCCATCAACCAGGACCCTGGCAATGAACTTGTCTTCAAACTGCACAGTGATATGCAAAATTCAAACCCTCAGGCGGTAGTTTATCTTCGTGAAAGATAATCTTATGGCTCTCCAGTACTTGCCCAACCAGATTGGCTATCTCTCCACCGGTGATGTTTTTGGGTACATAAGCCTCGCTCAGTACTTTCATCAAAGCGTTCTTGTATGCCTCTGAATTCTGCAATAGTGACAGGATAGATATCTGAGCAGAGACCTAATTCAGATGGTCAATAACAGAGTACTCCTTTGCCTGTACTTTCCTTTGCAGGCCATCTGGTCCGGTCTCAATGATAGGTTGCCTAGTACTGGCCTCCTTACTTGAACCTCCCAGGTGTTCTGGTGTATAGACTCTTCCGGTTCTAGTTATTCCTTGTGCAGCGTCAGATTCTTCTACCTTGGATTTCCCTTCCCGCCGAGCCTCAGAAACATAATCCTAGTGTATTGCTTTTGAGTTGAACGAAGGTGTGGTTGATACTGTCACAGTGAAAGGTGTGACCACTTCTACCTCAGATGGAGTGGGGGTGGTTGCGGGCGGAGCCACCTCTACCTTGAATAGAGCTGATGCAGTTACCTCAACCTTGATTGGGGACTAAGTCTATACCATAATAGGAGTAAGTGTGACTGCAACTTTTAAAGTCATCGCCTTCTCGAATAAGCCCAATCGATCCCTCAGGGCCCCATTCTTCATTTGTCTCTATCACATGTACACCATCACCTCTATGATCAGGGAGGGGATTGTTGCGAACATGAGGTGCGACTTCCTTTGCTTGTATGACCTTTTTGTCAATTAGCATTTGGATTTTATCCTTTAGTGTTCGGCACTCAGTAGTGGTGTGCCCTTTCATACCAGAATGGTACACACAAGTCTTGTTCGAATTGACCCATTAGGATGGATATTTTAATGCCACAACGGGAACAGGAGTGATGTAACCTATGACTTTTAACCTTTCATACAGTTGGTCGATGGGCTCAGCAATGGCGGTGTATTGTCTACGCGGCTTGCGGTCAAAGTTGGGTCTTGGTCTTGGATAGTTTTGGGTGGCTGGTGGTGATTGGAAGTGGGATGTTGGGAGTTTTAGGTATGATAGATAGAGGCTGGTTGGGAATATCTGGGAGATAAAGGTTTATATGTAAGCAGTGATGCTTGGTATGTGGGTGGAGGTGTTTGATTCGTGGGTGGAGCTGTTTGATATATGGGTGGAGGTGTTTGATAGATAAATAGATATTTTGGGCCTTGAGCCACCATTACTGTTCCAACCTCTTTCTTCTTTGATATGCCGCCTGATTTTAATGCCTTATTTGTGGCTTGCAGTGCCTCGAAATTCATTTCCATCCCACTTTTGATTCCTTCTTCGATTCTTTCTCCAAGTTTGATGGTGTTAGAGAATTTGTTATTTTCGATGACCATCAACCTCTCATAATATTGTGGATCCTGTGTCATGACAAAGAATTTATTCATTTGTTCTTTGTCCAAAGAGGGCCTGACCTTGGTTGCTTCCTACCTCCAATGATAAGCATCCTCACGGAAAGTCTTGGTAGGTTTCTTCTTAAGATTCTGAATGTAGAAAACATCTGGTGCATTTTCTGTGTTGAACCTGAACTGATCCATGAAATCTGATGCCATGATTACCTAATTAGAGCCTTTCTTGGGATTTTGGATAATATACCAAGACAAAGCATCCTCAGTAAGGCTCCTCATAAAGAGCTTATTTGGATCTTTTTATCTTTCTCGACCCCGACAAACTTGTCACAATAGGTCCTTAGATGAGCCCTAGGATCACCTGTGCCATTGAAAATCTCAGACTTGGGAGGCTTGTATCTCTCAGGAAATTCCACATCTAGTTGTATGCACACGTCTTCATAGTTTAATCCTTCAATTCCTCTGTCGCCTTCAACACCTTGAACTAGGCGTGTTCACTTCTTGAGTTCTTCAGTCATGTTTTTGATGAGCATGTCCTTTTTGGAGGATTCCAGTGAATAGGAGATTGGTTAAAATGAGGTATAGTTTCCACATATATAGGGTTGCTTTGATAGGTGTCAGGAACTTGGGGTATATTAATTGTTATTGGTGGAGTTTTGGGAATCGCGAATGAGTGGTGGGGTATTCTGGGGAGTGTGGTAAGTAGTGGTTGGCATGTAATGAACTGGTTGATAGTGTTATTGCAGTGGAGCTGGTAATGGGTTGGGATTCTGGGGTGGAGTTACGTACTGATTTGGTACGGGAGGATTTTATGGGTGTTCGTTTTGTGTGCTTTGAGGAGGTGATGGGTTCTTAGTGTTTTGTTGGTTGATGACAGGGACATCCAGGGTAAGTGACAGGTTTGCCAAGTTAGGAACCTGCTCAAGTTCTCCTTACAGTTCTAGTATCTTTTGTTCCAGTCTCAGAACCAGATCATTTGGGGCCGGAGTACGACGACCATCTGAAGTCTCTGCGTCTCAATATTCTCCTTTTGGATCCCACTCAAGTCGTACATTTTTGCTTTTCCTCTACCTTTTGTGTTGCTAGGAGGAGGAGGAGGTGGAGGGCCTCTAGATCTGGTGTGATACGCTGATGAGGCCAGTATGAGTGAACTAACCTAAGGGGATGGGAATAACAATAAAAAATAAGCCAACACAAAAAGGTAACAAGTCAGTGAGGATCCTGAAATGTTTGCACTATTTAAACACATATTACGGAAATGTAAATTAGTATCCTATTTTGGGAACCTCTTTGTGCCCGAGGGAGGCCTAGTGACAAATAAACTTGGAGAACTTTTAATGCCAATAAATGCTTCATTTCATAATATAAAAATTGATGAATCCTAAAATGACACAAAGATAATATTAAGTCGCTACCGGCACTTGGCCTTATTACATTTTAGGAAAAAGCAAATAAATCTAGCCTATTTGGTCCCAGAAGGACCTTTCCCAGATTCGATCTTCCGAAATCCATCATATAGTCCCCCAGTTTGTGCAACCCCAGCAGCAAGTAGGCTCTGGCCAGATGTTCTCCTTCAGCTCCTTCAGCGTTCTGGCAATTTTCAATCCTTTTTATGACTTTGCCTTCCAGCTCCACTATTCCTCGCTCCAGATATTCTAGCTTCATGTTGGAAGTGACTGCCATTTCTTTCCATTCCTTGATCAACCTCACATTCCTCTCATGTATATCCCGGTGCTCATTCTCAGAGTCATGGACCCTATTGCGCAACCTGTTGTACTTGACTTGAGCTTCAACTTCTTCATCTATTATTTTATTCCCTCGAACGGCCCCTGGTGTCACCATTCCTTTCAGATTGTCCTTTAACCATGCCGTGTAGAGAGGCTCACACCCTGCACGATCTCAATGGTATTCTTCTCCACGATTATTTTGCAGCGCCACATGTGATGAGCTTGGCACTTGTAAGGGACATCATCGTCTTGAAAATTTGCCCTGAAATGACTCCTCTTGACAACCCTTGGTACAACCTATTTTCTGTGTGCTTGCCTCATAACTCGCATAGGGACATATGGGTATGTCCTTCTTAACCCGATCAGCTTCAAGTGCAGAGCATCCCTAGATCTGATAATAAATTCGTCTGTTGGGAACCATTCAAACATCCACTGCACCTGTTCATCGGTCAGATTGTCGAAGAACTCTATCCATTCTTTGGCCCTTTCTAGCTGAGCAAATATGTATGGAATGTAAGTCATCTACTTAGGGTGATGGAAGGCAATATGGTCGTTCCAAGCCCTTCGTGGTAATTATTTGCAATAGCAACCCTTTTGGAAATGCTCCAACAACCTGCAGCAACAAATTACAACCCTCGAAATGCTTGACCCATCTTTGACAGCGCTCTAGAGCCCTGTAGATGTCGGCTATGATCATGGGGACTATGGTATATGTCTGTCCATTAATCCCTTCCATCAAAGTCTTGGTGACCATGGCCAACCTAGTATGGATTCCTCTCTTTTTCATTGGGAACACTATCAGGCCTAGGAAGCACATAATGAATACAAACACTCTGCGGTGGATGTGACCCAGATAAGTAAGGGCTATCTCATCATGGTAAGTATGGAAAGACTTGATATGGACATATCTCTCGTACAAATATTCGAAAGTTACATAAAATTCCTTTAAGCACACTAGGTCGACATTCTTCTTTAGCCCCATCATCTTAAAAAATCTCCTGCCCGTACGGTTTTCTGGTAAAAATAGCCCGAGACTATCCCAAGTCATTCCCACAATCCCTCCAATTCCTCTAGAAGTGGTATCATTTCTATGTCGCCAAAATGAAACATAGCCCTTTCACTATCCCATAATAAAGTGGTAGCCTCTATCAGTTTGTTGTTTGGCTCAATATCTAGCAAAGAAGGCAGGTTACCCAGGTAATTTCTCACATGTTTCTTGTCACTTGAGGAAAGGTCCTCCCACCAATCTAGCAGCAATGGTGGGATATTGCTAACCATACCGAATCTGGGGACCTCGTACCTCATTTTCTGCAAAATAAAAGGGTTAGACTTTACCCCTACCAGACTCGACTATTTATACATTTATGATCAACATATCGAAATTTAGTTCTCCAAATTAATGCACAGAATGTGGTTGTGCCCGTTTGGATTATGGAAAACCCGACGGACTTTGGATAAGGCTTATCTTAAATGATCATTATGTGGACAACATAACTGATCCGACTAGGTTTGACCATGATGCATGCATTATTTTAACCAGAGTAAGGTCTCTATGGGGTTTTAGACTGGTTCCCTCAAGCGGACAACTCGAGGTGGAAGGCACTGAACCGTCGACTGCACCGTTGACTGACTGGTTTTACCGCAAATGAGCCTTTCCAAATTTAAGGGTAGTAAATAGGAAGAGTGCAACTACTCATTAAAGCGTTGCTATAGGATTTGATACGCACGAGTGGAACATGATGTGGAGTATGATTTATGCAGCAGTTAATCACATGTAGTCAATTATTTGCATGTAAGGGAAAATAAATACAGTATTTAAATAATTGAAAGACGGCTACAGGAAAAGAAAATAAAGAGACAAGTCAGTTTCAGGAATAAAGAACCATAAATGCTTAAAAGAAAATGGAGGTTAAATCCAAATAAGGGAAAAGGGTACGGGATAAAGCATGTTTGGACTAATTTGTAAAAAAATAAGTTTATTATGGTAAGAGCCTAAAGGTATCCCCAGCAAAGTTGCCATGCTGTCGCGCACCCCTTTTTCCCTCCGCGGAGAGAGTCCGGGTTTCAACATTCATGGGGGTAATAAATCCTTTCCTTTTTGGGAATTGGGTATTTGAAGAGTCGCCACCTAACAGGTTATTGTGCATTAAGGCACCTAGAGCAATTAACTCTTGGATTGGTTTGCATTACCAGAGATTTAGGTTAAGGGCTCAAAATAACCTTAAGGGAAAGGTGTTAGGCACTCTCTCGGTCCACTACTGTGGGTCCCGACCGAACTTATATTTACGAATTAGTCCATTAACCAATAAATAGTTGAATCAAATAGTTTAAGTAAAACACGTTGTATAACTCAAATAATAAGACAAAGATTTTGAACAAGTTGTATACATATAAACAAAGTTTTAAAAAAGTAATTTTGGGAAAAGGAGGAGTCCTAGGATGGTTAGCATATAGGATCACCCACACACAATGTTCGGTAAACACTCCTCAATAAAGGGGCTAAACGTGACATTAGCTCATAGTCATCATATCCCGTATCTACCCTTCCCATCCCCTTAGTGGTCATTAAAGTGAGTGTTGGTCAGTGATCTCTATTGCGTGCTGTTACCCATCCCTTCTTGATGGTCCTGGAGGAAATTTAGGACCTCTACCTATAGGTAGTTCTAAACAGACCCTCGAGTTTTAAAGGAGAAAATGCTAAGGAGATAGGTAAGAACAAATAGGACCTTAGCACATAAGACAGGAAAGAAGCAATTAGAGGCTCAAGTTGACCTCCAATAATGCACATAAGCAGCATGACTCAAACACAAATAAGGGCCTTTTGTTAAATAGAATCCTAAGACGCGATGTCTAAATGAATATCAAGACATAAAATATAAGCAATTTATTTTACGAACTCAGAAGTAATGGCCTTACCAGTTTGCCTACTGATTTGTTAAGCCTTTTAAAAATCAGGACGACATTAACTAATGGAAATGGTTTAAGAGTTGCAGGATTTTGAAAATGCCCTATAGGCTTGCCTACACTTGGAATAATGATGACCGCATTTTATATAGTAAAACAGGTCAGATTTTATAATAGACTCTTGAATCCCTATAAGCATGCTGTCTAATGATAGATTAATGTAGTTTTTGAAAGAATTCATTTCAGAGAAGACAAACCACTGATTAAACTAGTTTCGAAGTGAACTAATCCTGAACTGGATTGATTTATTTAAACTAAACTGGTTTAAATCTATAGGCATGGTTTCTGGTGTTGTTCCTTAAAGGCATGATATCTAATCGTTTAAAAAACTGATGTTAGAAATTGATTGGCATGATAACAAATGAAAGCACATACAAATATCCACTATACCAGAAGTTGTATTGGATCATATTCTATCGACATGGCATCTACTTATGAAGCTATTTTTAAGACCTATAAACATGATTTCTATTATTGGAACCACTTGAGACCTACATGTATGATTTCTAACATGGTAAGGCAAACATAACAAGATATAAAAGTTCTATAGGCATGGTTTCTACCCGAATTACACCACAAATATGTAACTACCCACCCTTTATCACTAGTTACCCCAATATTTATTTACAAATTATTACAAGCCATCTGAATTAATTACATTAATAGATAAAAAGGAAAAGAAGAAGCTACACTATAGGGAGCCTGAAGCAGGCTCAAGTGATTTTCCCAAAACCTCCAATAGCCTCAAATGTCAATTTCATAGACAATATCATTGTGTAGGTGCGCCAGAGTTCCCTAAGGATCTCAAGGTTCCTGGGCAGTGCTCACACCAAGACTTGATAACCAAATTGAATAAGTGCAGTATGGAAGAGCCAGCCTTAGTGTACCAGAGTTCAGAGGGTTCTTAAGAGGATCCAAAGGCAGTACACACACTGGAGGGGGCAAAATCTAGTGACTTAGAGTGGAATGAGAGTGCTTGACACAGTTTGAAAGGTTTCAGTAGGAAAACAGTATTAAAAGGAGATTTATTTGAGATGGTTTTGAAAAAAAAAACATATAAGACAATTTAAAAAAAGATAAGGTGACTGACAATCAATCAAATCAGTACAGAACCAAAGAAGTTCATTAGTACTTCAATAAATAGAATCAAACAGGTGCACACATCCACTTAGGGGTAAATGGGGATTTGGTTTAAGCATAGGGCACATAGCAAGATTCAGAGGAGCCTAAAAGAGGTCAAGGCTTTTAAAGTATAGCATGAACCTTAGGGTTAATACAGAATCAACTAGCTTAAGATAGCCAATTACTTCATACTGGAAGGTGCATGCCAGGGATCAGAGAAACATAGTCACATTGAGACATACTAGATGGGGATCCTAAGGGGTATACAGTATGCAGTAAAGAAGACAGTGAAGTAGACATGCTAATTGCAGGTTGAACAACAAAACCATAGGTAAAAGCATATTAGAAACATGACAAATTGAAGTAATAGGAGAAGCATATTGTTGTTGGGACTTGAATTAAAATTGGAACATACCAGTAAAAGAGGTAGTAAACATAAAATGAAAGAGAACCCAGTAGTCAGCCTTGGCTTGCAGCCGTCTGACTTTAGACAGTAGTAAGTGACACAAAAGCAGAAAGCTTTTTAGTGTGAAAGAGAGTTTTTGAATCAATGTTCATGTGTTTGTATTAATGAGACAGTGTGTATATATGTAGTTCGAAATTAGGTAAAAATAAGGTAAGAATCATAGTAGCATAGTAATTATGGAACCAAATTCTAATCAGAATCAAATTAATGCAAGTACTTCTTTGATTAAGAGGTAATCAACTAGCAGTAATGGGCAGAAAATGATTAAGGAAAGAAATAAAGTAGAGTATCAGGTACAAAATAGATAATTAGGGGTAAGTACATAGGGGTTAAACTAAGGAAACAACTAATAAAGAATCAGTAAAATACTCGGTTAACCAAATAAGGTAAGAAAACAAAATAAAGTTGCAGAATATGGAACAAAATAAAGTTGCAGAATATGGAAATAATCAAAAATCAACACATAGTAAATTAGTGAATCAAGGACTCGAAATTACTGATTTAAGGAGAGTATCATGGGTTCCCATGAATAAGAAAATAAACCAAGTTTAAACAGGAGAGTCGAAGGTCTAAAGGGAAGTTTTCTAATGAAGCCAAGAAATAGGGAGCTTAGAGTCAATGAAGGAGAGTCATGAGTCAATGTTTTAGCAATATAAATAGAGTAAGATAAGAGTAACCAAACATGGCAGGCAAAGAGGCAAGTATTGACCAATCAAGATGAACCCCAACACATGTGAGTTAGGCATAAAACTCAGTAGAAACATATTCAAGGCGAGATAGTCACAGAAACTCAAACAAGAATAGGTCAGTCACAAAATCAAACGAAGAAGCCTAAACAAAAAATTAGGGCTTTCTACATAAATGAGTTAACGATGTGATAAACTCATATAATCACTTATAATAATGCAAGAAGTAGAAGCTTAAACACAAAGAAATCAGTTAAACAAAATTTTAAAAGAAGTTCTGAAACCCTAAATTTAGAAGAAGGTGAAAAACACTTGAAATAAACGATTCTTGTAAAAGAGTTCCAAGGACAGTGTAAAACATTAAAGAAAAAAACTCGAATCGTTCTAAATCTGTACAGATCTATGAGATATAGGCAGAAATTAGGGTTTCAGAAGAAACCCATTGTTGATACCCAATTTTTTTCTGTATATTTTTTATGTGCAAAATATCTTTAAAATAGTATATATACACGTATATAAGTATATCCAAGCATTTTAATATTTTTTTCATAATTTTTAAGGTTTTAAACTGATTTATTTCCCTGTTTTCATCCACAAAAGCCCAATGATTATTTTCAAAATTATTATTTTTTGTAATTTAGGTATTGGAATTTTATATTTATTCTGAAATATAGTTGACATAAGTTTTTTATATTTTTTATAAATTTATTTAGTATTTTAAAAGCTAAATTGCATATAATTGAAATATTAGCCTATTTTAAAATTTAATTGCGTTAATAATTACAAATTTATCTCCAGTATTTTTAATTTAATATTTTTATATTATTATTTAATTTAGTACCTTTAATTTATTTCCAAAAATTATTTTACTATTTTTTATAAAATAAATAAGGGAAAATGGCTCTTTAAATTTTAGCATGTTTTTATTTCGATTTTGGCTAGATTTGGCACCCATAAACCAACCCAATTTCAATTTCAAATTGCCCAGCCCAATTCTTAAAACTACTCAACCCACAGCCTGTCTAAACAACCCGCCCGACTCCCTATTTAATCCAGGTCGTTGATCGAAATGATCAACGGCCACGGGAACTCAGTTCCCCCTTTCCTTTTTAATTTTACCAATACCCCCCTAAATTCTAAATCATTTTCCACCTACCAAGCCGCCTCTGAACCCCCCATTCTCTCAAACTCTCTCAAAGCTTCTCAAACCCTAGCCGCCTCCCACCACTTCCACCCTAAAGCCACCGGAATCCATGGCTTCCAAGGCCATCGGAGTCCTACACTGGCCTTTCACGACTCCCATACGCTTGGTTTATAAAGATTCAAGGTCTGACCATGACAGAGCTTGGTCCAGGCTTCGTTTGGTTCAAGTTCTATGGCCATCTCCGGCCTAGCTCCGGCATGCCATGGCTGTTCGAGCTTAGTTTTGACCTCTCCGGCTTAGATCAGTGAATTTTTCAAGCCTTTCTCACTATTGGGGTTCTTTTGAAACCCTAACCCTTCGAGGTTTTTCTGATTCCTTTAGATCCGTTGTGTATCTATGTGTTCCCTAAGCTTTTAAACGATTTTCCTGACTGTTCTTTCAAAAACTACTTTCAAAACCATTTCTTTCCGATATAGGGTTTTCTGAAAAGTATTTAAATGTTTCTCTAACTTTATTTTTCTTTTTCTTTGTATTTTCCTCTACTGTGTTTTTGTATTTTCTTCTATCGTGTTCTTGTATGCTTCTCGTATATTTCTTCTACTGTATTTTCCTATACTGTGTTCTCGTATGCTTTTTCTACTGTATTTTCTTCTACTGTGTTCTTGTGTATTTCTGTATTTTCCATTATTATGTTCTTAAAGTGTTTCTTATTAAGTTCCATCTACTGAGCTCTATTTAAGTTTCTTCTAAAACTTCTTAGCATGCTTCTTCTACTGTTCTTATCAATTTTTCCCATTATGTTTCGTATTAGCTTCTTCTACTCTATTTTTCCTTTGAGCTCTTCTATTGTGTTCTGGATGTTACTTTTCTATCATGTTTTCTCATGAGTTTCTGTTGTTGAAAGAAATATGTTAGAGTTTCAGTTCTTCTCTAAGACTTCTGAACCTGTTTCGATTTAATTAGTTGCCCTCTCATCTTTGCACTCGATCAGTGGTGGAAACCCTAGAATTTGGGGGTTCTTCCGAGTTTGGCTATGTGCTTTGCTTGAACTAGGGTTTTATTTCAAAAAACCCTAACTCTTTCAGACCAATTTCGAGTCTATGAATTGAGTTTGGACATTCTTGTTTTCATACGATTCTGACTTTTTGCTAATTTCTCCTAAGACCTTTTTCATTGGACCTTTTGTATGCTACTAAATACTATTTCCCTTCTACATTACTAATTTATGTGATAGCCATTGCCTACTGATTTTTGCAAAGGCATGACATCTTCTTTCAACTCAACATGTTTGCATGCTTTTTATATATGAAGAACTTCCCTCTAAAGTGGCTTTCAAAGTTGTGACTAGTTCAGACTTCCTTCTGAGCAGGTCTGATTGATTTCTTTCCATTATTTGCTGATTTCCTTGTGATTCAACTTAAGTTAAAAAAACCTTTTCTCATCTTTTCTGACTCGTTTCATTCATGGACCAATAATTGCAAAATCTCAGACCCTTTGATTTACTGGTTACTAATTGATTTTCTTACCTTATTCGTGCAACCGTGTATTTCAAATTTTGTTCTTAAATAACTCTCTTATGTATTTACCCCTAATTGCCTACTTTGCGCAAAGTGCATAGCTAATTTCTTTCCTTAAATAATTCTTACCTATTTGAATCTGAATTCCTTGATTAAAGGAAGTCTTGTGTGATTGATTCTTAATTGATATTCAATTCCTTAACTATTTTCTTACCTTATTTTTGCCTGATTTTCACACTATAAAGGCACGACTTTTTCACAAACTCACGAACACACAGTCTTCCTAACTTACACTTATACACAATAATATTCTCTCTTCTTGTCTGCACCGTGGCCTGTTTACAAGACTTACTATTTTTCTCTACTTGTTTCTTTGAAACTGGTACGTCCTTATTTAAACTTCAGCATCACAACAATGTGTTTATTTCTAGTTTGTGTATCCATGTCTATTTTCTATTTTTGTGGAGCTCAGTATTTCAATTAGCATGCTGCTTTCTTTCTGTTTGTTTATGCTATGAATCCCTGTTCCCTACCCCCTTATGTGTTTGAGCATATGGTTTAAGACATGGCAATATGTAAGTTATTGTCCATGAATTGAACTTGATCCTTTGAGATCTTAATCTCTAAACAGTAGTATGTTCTAACAGGCTTATGGGTATACCAGCATTTCCCATTGCTGGGTATGCCCACTAGCATGTCTTTGCTTCTTTACCACCTCCCCTATACCCCTATGTGTACTGGTTTGTGTTGTTTCCCTTTCCCTTTCCCCTCTCAGAACTCTGTTTCTGCACTTGCACTCTCTCTTAGTCCCTAAGTTTATCCCATACTCTTATGAGCCTTGCCTTGGGACCTTGAGTTCCCTCTGAACTTGGACACTTGAGGGCTGACCCTTCCACACTGCACTATGTCTTAATCTGGTGATACATTTGGGTGTGAGCACTATCTGGAGTCCATATGAGACTCTTAGGGAACTCTGACATATCCCAAATGGGAGAAAGACTTTGGATATGATCTCTTAGAGTTGGTTTACTTCATATTTCAGACAGGAAGTCTGAATCAGGCTCTCCATGGATGTACTTTTTAATTTCTGATGTATTTTCTTTTTATCTTCATTCTGGGCTGTAATAATTTTGTAATAAACTCTTGGGGGTGGCTAGTGAAAAGGGAGGGATAACTATGTATGCGAAGGGTAGATATCATGCCTATAGGTGTATTTCTGAATTTCTGCACTTTCATATAGATATCTTGCCTACAGGTTATTTCTGAATTTCTGCACTCTCATATAGATATCCTGCCTATAGGTTGTTTCTGAATTTCTGCACTCTCATATAGATATCCTGACTATAGGTTATTTCTGAATTTCTGCATTTCTCATATAGATACCATGTCTGTAGGAGTTCTGCATTCTCTCATATAGATACCATGTCTAAATTACCTGGAAATCTGAATCCTGCATATACACATAGAAAATATGCCTGTAGGTCTTTCTGAATCTTGAATATACGTTCTTTATTAGGCAATCATGTTTATAGGTCTTAATCAATCAACTGCAATTAGATATCATGTTCATAGGCTTTAAATGAAATTTAGCACCTAGATATCATGCTTATAGGTTTTTCTGCATTTTACCATGTCTGTTAAAAGGGGTTTAAAATCAACACGCATAGAAAGCATGTCCATAGGAGTCATTAATCAAGTCTGAATCACTTCACTCGCTTATAAGTCTACAGTAATAATGACGACTATCATTTGCAGAACTTATGATCTCTTGCTAAAACTTGCTTTCTTAATAACTAAAGACTTTCTTAAATCAATATCTATTCAGTTTATTTCATCGTTTCTGAAATCAGTAGATATCATGCCTATAGGATCCTCGTCAAACACCTAGGCAAGCCTTAGGGCTAAAATTATAAACTGAATCTGATTTTATTAGCTACAACCAGCAGGCAGGTCTGATTCGGGCTTCTTATCTTAACTATGTAATAAATCAGTTTTCCTCAACCATTTAATTTTTAATCAGACCTTAAACAGTATGTGTAATTCATGCTAAATCATGTGCTCTCTTTGGTTTAAAGGAGGTTTATCTGGGTCCTTCAATTGTTTATGTGTTTTCCCCCAACTTTCTATATGTGATTTTGTATGTCGCCTTATAGTTTTTGCCTTTGAAACTATAAACAAGCCTAATATCCCTTTCCTTTAGGATTAGTAGTCCTAACAGCCTCCAGGACTGATAAGATTGGGGCGGGTAATAGCATACAATAAGTAAACGAGACCATTTCGCGCTTTAATACCTTAACAGGGTGGGAAAGGGTAGATATGGATATGATGACCACGCGATAACATCACGTGTAGCCCCTCACTGAGGAGTCATTACTGGATGTTGTGTGGGGTAATCCATGTTATTTATAAACCTAGGACCCCCTTCCCTTTATTTCTTTGATTCCTTGCTTCTTCTCCAAATTTTAAAACTATTTCTCTAAGAAAAAATCAGTCTCCCTTTCATTCTTTTTAACTTTGCTTATTTGTAACCATTATGTGAAAATCCCCTCTTACTTGAATTTTTATTTGCCTATGTGTTATTTGCACTTAAGTCACAACAATAGTTTGGTCGGGAACCACACTAGTGGATCCTGAGGGGTGCCTAACACCTTCCCATTGGGATAATTTCAAGCCCTTACCCAATCTCAGGTTACTTGAATCAAACCCTTATTAGTGTCCTAATGAACTTAAATCATTAGGTGGCGACTCTTCAATTCAAAACCCAATTCCCAAAAGGGAACAAGTTGTCTTCCCAAATGTCATAAACCCGATTTCGCGAGAAAAGGGGGCGCGACACCCATATAGAGATGGAAGAACCTATCTAGAATCCCAAGGATCATAACAAATACAACATGATTTTGCTCGAAATCACATCGGAGTAGCCAAGAACAGACAAGTAACAGACCCTAGATGCAAGTTAGCATGGCCGTGGGCCCTTGAAGACCATATAGAAGGCAAGCATGACATTAGAGAAGCCATTGGAGGCTTAGGAGTCAATGCGAAGTCACCGGAGAAGACCGGAGAGAGAGGTCGATGGTTGAAGGGGCTAGGGTTAGGTTGAGAGAGGAGACAAAAGAATACAGAGGCGGCGGTCTATGAAAAATGGTTAGGGTTAGGGGTCGTTTAGAGTTAAAAAAGGAAGGAATAAACGACGCCCGTTGATCTAAAAGATCAACGACCAATATTTGACGGGTCTTGGGTCGGGTAGGTGTAATTAGGGTCTGGGTCGGGTGGTTTAATACGAGATTGGGCTGGGTTAGGTTAAAATTGAGGGTAAAAATTGAAATGTAATCTGGCTATGTTTTAAATAGCTAATTTCTCCCCATATAATTTATAATAAATAGTAAATAATTTCTAAAAAATAATTTCATGTACTAAAATGATTTAAAATAGACTTTCAACATTTTAAAAATATATAAGGTCGATTTTATGCATATAAATGTAATTATACATTAACAGGGTTAATATTGCAATTATATGCAATTTAGCTTTAAAAATACAAAAATGCATAAAAAATATTTTAACCATATTTTGGCAAAAATATAGAGTTTAAATGACTAAATTACCACAACAATAATATGAGGGATAATTATTAGGGATTTTGGGAGTAAAAGTGTCACGACCCAATCTCCATACCCAGTCGTGATGGCGCCTCTCGTGAAGACAAGGCCAGCCAACTAACCCAATTTATTTCTTTAACACTTACTAAACATAAATAGATGGAAAAATGCGACTTAAAGAACATTAATTATCAATATTATAGCCTAACTCAGCCCGATCGGGGTGTCACAAGTCACGAGCATCTAAAGAATCTAAACACTATTATAAGACCAGCAATATACATAATGGAATTTAGAATCAAAGGAAGAGATACGGTGCCGCGAACGGTGACGGTCACCTTGCTCAGCTACGATGGCAAAATCTCCAATCAGCTCAAAACCTGCTACTGGGTGAACAATTACCTGCATCTGCACACGAGGTGCAGGGAGTAAAGTGAGTACTCCAACTCAGTGAGTAATAAAAATGAATAACAACTGAAAGTATAAAAATCCCAAAAGGGCACAGGTAATGCTATCTCGAGCAGTAATCCAAATAAAACAGCAGGAATCCGTGGAAACATAGCAAGAAATTCTCTTGAAAAATAACCAAATAAGCAAGAATACACAAGTATGGTCAGCCATTGTTACNATTCTCTTGAAAAATAACCAAATAAGTAAGAATACACAAGTATGGTCAGACATTGTTACCTGACCGGTCAGCCATTGTTACCTGACCAAAGCGTGTTTCAATGTCATTGTTACCACTAGTCAGTCATTGTTACCTGACCGAAACACGTATGAAAGTGTCATTGTTACCACTGTCCATTTCAAAGGGTACCCCGCGCTCACTGTGGGTGTGCAGACTCCGGAGGGGCTCCTACAACCCAAGCGCAATATCTTGGTCAGTCATTGTTACCTGACCGATTTATATCACACAGTGCCATTGTTACCAATGTTCCAAGTATATATTACAGTGTCATTGTTACCACTGTTTCAAGTATAACATACAGTGTCATTGTTACCACTGTTTCAAGTCACTTTATAATCAGTCCAGAAAATAATATAGTAAGCCCCTTGGGCATTTACAAAATAGAAGTTTCCAGCGCGAAATACATTTAAAAATATCATTTAAGTTTTCAACGCTTAGAATTATGGCTAAGTTTGCAAAACAGCATTTAAACCTTGGACTGAACGTAAATGATATGCAATATCATGCTATGTAGCAATATCAATCCTCGAAGGATTTTACAAGTCGGCACAAGGCCCCAAACATGGCAATCAGCCCAAACTATAATGATAACAAATAATTTCAGTCAAATACGCAGTAAAATCAACAACCAGGACGGACCAAGTCACAATCCCAAATGGTGCTCTACCCCACGCTCATATCCGGCGTGCAAGTCACCTCAATACAGCACTATGATGTGCAAATCCGGGGTTTCAAACCCTCAGGATATCATTCACAAGTATTGCTCACCTCGAACCGGTAAAATTCCTTGCTCGCGATGCCTTTGCCCCTCAAATTGGCCTCCACACGCGTCGAATCTAACAAAAACCAGAGCGAATACATTACAATATGCAAATGGGACATTACCTAATCGAAAACAATCGAAATTCACGAAATTTGCAAAATCTGAGCCCCGGGCCCACTTCTCGAAAAATTACGAAATTCACATTACCAGACTCCTCATCTCGCCATGAGTCTACCCATATCAAATTCATCAAAATCGGAGTCCATTTGACCCCTCAAATTCCAAGTTTACACTTTCTTAGGTTTCAAGCCCTAACCTCCATTTTTACCCTTTAATTCCTTGAATTTTCAGTGTTTAATCCTTGTTTTTACACCATAACAACATAGTTCGAGGCTATAAATTCATACCTGATGGAATCCCCTTCGAATCCTCTCCAAATCGCCCTAAATCGCCTCTTCCCGAAGTCTAAAATGTTTTCTTAACTTCTGAAATTCGCAAACACTAATTCATTAAAATCCTTCAGCGATTTTCGCTTATGCGGTCCCGCTACCGCTTATGCGGGACAGTTTCTGCGACCGATTGACCGCTTCTGCGGTTCTCACTAATTTCCCCAGGAATTGCTTATGCGATCAGACATCTACTTCTGCAGTTTCCCTGATACCGCTTCTGCGGTGATTTTTACGCTTATGCGTAACTGCTCATGCGTCCAAACTTCCGCTTTTGCGGAATTGCCCAGGTCCATTGAGGACCGCTTCTGTGACACAACAACCGCATCTGCGGAATCGCTTATGCGGCTCCTTTTCTGCAGATGCGGAAATACCAGAAGCCATAAAAACCAGACCTGCAACATGCTTCAAAAATTCCCGTTTAATCATCCGAAATCACCCCGAGGCCCCTGGGACCTCAACCAAAAACACCAACACATCCAACAACCTTATTCAAACTTGTTCCAATCATCAAAACACTATCGTTAACATCAAAATTATCAAATTTCACCAAATCAAAGCCTAAGTTTCTTAAAAACTTCCGAATTGCACATTGAATCAAAAACCCGACCAAATGATGTCCGAATGACCTGAAAATTTGCAGACATATCCTAAATCACCTAACGAAGCTACTGAAACTCTCGGAATGGACCCTCGGATAAAAATCTCACCTATCAACCGGAATTCGCCAAAATTCAAACTTTGCCAATTCAAGCCTAATTCTACACCGAGCCTCCAAAATAAATTCCGATCGCACTCCTAAGTCACAAATCACCTCCCAGGGCTAACCAAATTACCGGAATTGACATCCGAGCCTTCTAACTATATAGTCAACTTCCGGTTAATATTTTCCAAAACAAGCTTCCTTCAAAGAGACTATGTGCCTCATTTCCAACCAAAACCAATTCAATTCTATCCGATCAACTCAAATACTGATATTGAAACATAGAACGACATAACATGGGGGAAACAGGGCGGTAACTCACGTGACAACAGGCCGGGTCATCACAAAAAGGGAAGGAAATAAGAGAACTAAAGGAATAGTATTTTTCGTCACCATTTTCCGGCCATAACTTCGACATACGATGGTGGATTTTCGCAAACTTGGTGTCAAAAGAAGCATCTTCTCATTGCGCACAAAGACCAATTGATTTCATCCTCAAATATATAACCAATTGGTAAATATCTTAATTTTCATTTCGCGAATTACTGTAGCAAGCAAATTTTTAGTTTCTACTGCTTCTACATGAAACTGATATTTTGAAAGAACCTCATGTCGGCTGCGATCTCTCCCCAGCCTTTGGCTGTGGGAGATACAATCCAAAACAACTAAGAAACAGTCCATAATCGTGATAAAAAGCAGTCTTATGCATCGCAGCTGCTGCAAAAAAGTTCTGTCGCAAAATCGCAAAAACTGGAGTTATGTCCTGTTACGTTTGAACATGGTGAACCTACTGTGGAATTCACCATTGATGAAGTGAATGCTTTTACCATTGAAGAAGGGTTACATCAAGCTACAATCCTCAAGTTTTCCTATGGAAAACCAGATCTGAACGAGTTGAGATAGATTATACCAAAACAGTTCGACGTGAAAGGATCTTGCAACATTGGGCAGTTGGAATATCGCCACATACTGGTCAGATTTGACTTGTTTGATGATTATGTTCAATGTTTATCAAGAACGATTGGTTATGTTAGCTCAAACGGCGATGAATTCTTTTTTCGAACTTTCCCATGGACAATAGGATTCAATCCTCGTGAAGAAACGTCAATCCATTGTTTGGATTTCTCTACCAGATTTGCCTGCAAATTTCTTTGCAAAGAAGTCGTTAATGTCTATAGCATCAACAGTAGAAAGACCTCTCGCAGTGGACAAAACAACACAGGATAGGACTCGACCAAACACAGTTAGGGTTAAAGTTTTGCTTAACTTACTAGACAAATATCCTAAAAGAATCAAGATTCAAATTGTGGATATGAAATTTGGTAAATTGGTAGAACATTATCAATAGATTGTTTATGATAATTTACCAAAGTACTGCACTTTTTGTAATCATCAAGGCCATGGGGAAAAGTCATGTCGATGGAGGATCGATAATAAGGATGATGTAGAAGCTGTGGCTGAAAAGGAAGGGCTGGGCAGCGTAGGTAAATTGCAAGGTGATGGTCTAGCAGTTTTGGATAAACTGCAAGGTGATGCGAGGGACTATCTTAATTCAAAACGAGCTGGACAACTGGATGTTCAAGCAACAAATGAAACAGTGGTCGAGTAATAGGTATTGCAGAAACAACCTAATGAAACTAATATGGTAGATGCAGGGCATGATCGTGCAGGGGTTCTTCCTACTGAGGCTGGTATGGAGACTATTGATGCAATGCAGGCTGCTACTGATCGAGCAAACAATAGCTTGGTAAATAGAGTTCATGCAACAAAAGGTACTGTGATTGATCAGCAGGTTAGGCAAACTGAAGGAGTAAAACAAATTGCCAATGACAATAATGTTAATATAATGAATCAAACAAATAATGAAACCATTGTATTTGATCTTACAAGGATTGATAAGGGCCCATCGAAACCTTCTAGGGATGTCCCAGCTAAGACTGCATTAGCAAGGATATCTATTGTGGTCAATCCAATTATAGAAGCATATGACAAGTTAGCTAGTACTGCTAAAATTTTGTCAACAGGTACAGGAGCTACTGTTTCTAATACTGCAGGTATATTTTCATCTTGTGGAATTTCAAAGAGTGCTAAAGGGGTTGAGGTTGAAGATGTTGATCGAGATGGTGAGTCTGTGCAATTTAAAGCAGGTGGTGATCCAATTGTACAGTCTTCTAAATCTGCAACTGTCTTGCCAAATGTTACATGCCAAAAGGCTACTGGTGATCGAGTTGGTGCATCTAGACAAATAGATGGGCTTAGGGTTGCTGAATCCTAGGCATTAGGCCTTAATTTGACTGGGCAAAAGGGTGTGCAGTTGAAAGTTACAGCTGGTAATGAAAAGGTGGATGATCAGTGTGATGAGACAAACGAAAAAGGTGAAAAATGGAACATAGTTTCTGCTAGAAAATCACCTGCTAAGAAGGTTGTATCGCCCAGGCAAAAATTTGCAGGCAATCGACAAAATGCTTCGAACTGTGTCTCCAAATCAAATAACTTCGAAGTTCTGGCAGCTGTGGATGATGGGAAGCTGGATTCAACAGATAGTGCTACAATGAATGACTCTAAATATGGTCATTTTAACCAGCAAATAGTCCCAGTTTCAAGCAGTTACAAGGAAGGCAAAACCAGCACTCCTACGCTGCATTTTTCCAGTCATCAAGTGGAGAAAATTATCAAAGAATCACAGATTAAAATGATGTTGAATGCCAATCCTATGTTCAAGAAACCTCTGGCCACCTTGAATACATTGGTGTATGACATTCCCTCTCAATCGTGCGAGTTACCTGGTGAACATGGGAGTGAATCTCAGCAACATATGTTGTCCACAGGAAACAACAATGATATTTTACAAGCCAACGTGTGGGACATGGTTGTCAATTCCAAACTGTGGAAAGACCAACATGAGGAGGACGATGAAGATGATTGTCTAGTTAGACATGTTGGATACTCATCAGAAGAGGCAGACAAGGAGGAAGATCAGGATAGTGCAGGAGAGGATCTTGAACCAATATCAAGGCCAAAAACTGGAGATGCACAAACAGTAAGTCCCAAGATCAAATTGAATGTCAATGCTCCAGCTTTTTTGCCCAGAAACTCTCTAACTGCTACCAATCGAAGTGAAAAAATTGGAAACTCAATTCATAATGCAGCAACATTTTCTAAACAGATAGTTCCAGCCAATGCTACAAGACAAAAAGCAAAAACACATACAACTAACCTGCAGCACAAGCAAACACTTCCAAACAATTTAACTGACAGTCTTGATGATAGACAAGAAACAACAGCTCTCCAATCTGGACAGCAACAAATTGTCACAACCAATCCAGTCATCTCAGAAGAGTAAAGAAGGCTCTTGGATGCAATGGTAAGTGCACATCCTGTAAATTCTGCACATAATATTGCAGGTAGCACTGGTCGTGCAAGTGGAAGCAGAAAGAAATTGCAATCTATAGAACAACCACAACACAAGACAACATTGGCTAGAAGGCAGGATGGTAACACCTTGGTAATACAAAATATTGCTCAAGACGTGCCAAGTCAGATAATTGTGGGCAGAGATACATATGAAGAAGGTGAGCAAGATGATATTCTAAATCAATGCAGGGCAGAGGCAGCAAGAAAAGGTGATTTATCACCTATGCATAGCAGAAAAAATAGGAAATCTCATACAAGGAGAAATAGTTGGGATGAAAAGGTGAGTGATTTTGTAAATGTTAGACAACTTCCAATGAGAGTTGCCAAACAAAAGAAGGCCGGCCCAACTACATCTACAAAGTCCAATCGTTCAACAAAGAAATCATGAATTTTGAATACTTCTTGAAGAATTGGGAGTGTGATGAAAAAGAATTACAAATTGAAGAAATTACAAGTGTCGACAAGAATGGACAACATTTTAATTATTTCATCATTTTATTTTACCATTATGTTAGTATCCTGATTTGTAATATCATCACAGAGTATGTTATAAACTCTGTGATGATCATCAAATATTTGGTTTTAGCTAGTTCTTTTTTTTACATGCTTGCTAGTGAGGCTATTTCATGCCTCAATAGGATTAGTAAGGAAAGGTTTAGCCCGGTCTGTGTTGCCTTAGTCCTATGCCTTTGGAAATTATCCACACAACTATGAGATTATATGCCCTCATGAGACTTTGCAAGCAGCTACACCATGAATCCTCTACATGAGGCTGTCATAGGCAATGTGAGGCGCAGAGGAGTGATTATATAGCCAAGTCATATAGGCAACAGCATTAGTGCTATTGTCCCCCTTATTTCTACTTTTCCTATTGTTGTAATTTTCTTTCCTATTATTAAGGAAAACTAGCCCTAGGCAGCGCCTAGGGGTTTGCTAAAATATATATACACACACACACACACACTCCGGATTTGGTCCATACGGGCGTTCAATTGCCTCATAAACCATAAGAGTTGTCCTAAAAGGGATCTGTTGATACTCAATTTTTCCCCCATATTTTAAATATGCATAAATACTTTCAAAATAATATTTATTTATGCATATATATATATATATATATATATATATATATATATATATATATATATATATATATATATATATATATATATCATTTTAAAAGTATTTATGCATATTTAAAATATAGGAAAAAAATTGGGTATCAACAGATCCCTTTAAGAACGAACTCTTATGGTTTATGAGGGAAGTGAACGCCCGCATGGATCAAATCCGGAGAGCACCACTGGTGCTAAAAGGTCCAGACACAAAGAAGTATACTCAGCTTTCGTACAAACCAAGCACGGCCCCATAATTAATCTCGAAGTGGTTTAAAATGCCCAACGTGTCAAAATATGATGGGACTTCAGACCATCAAGAGCATATTACCACCTATACAACGGCGGTGAAGGGAAACTATTTAGTTCCCCACAAGATTGAATCTGTTTTGCTAAAGAAATTTAGAGAGACTCTCACGAGGAGAGCCTTGACATGGTATTCGTTATTACCCGAGCACTCCATAGATTTCTTTGAGATACCCGCAGATTCTTTTATTAAGGATCATATCGGGGACAGAAAGGTGCAGGCCCGAAAGGACGACATATTCAGAATTGCACAAGGAGAATCCAAGTTGTTGCGGGAGTTCGTCACCAGATTCCAAAAGGAAAGGATGTTGCTCCCGGCTGTTCCGGATGAATCGGCGGCTGAAGCATTCACCAAGGGGTTGAATCTGAGAAGTTCAGACACTTCCCAAAAATTGAAGGAAAGTTTACTTGAATTCCAAGCAACAACTTGATGGGATGTCTATAATGGATACGAGTCAAAGATAAGGATCAAAGATGATCAGGTCGGCTTCTCGTCATTGGCAAAAGAATGGGAGAAGAATAAATAAAAGTTAAAAGACAATTTAGACACAGATAAACGGTCTTCAAGGGGCCGGGTTTTGGCTTACGAATGAACCGAAGTGCATAACATAGGCTTCCGGTCAGTAAATAGGTTCGTCACCAACAGAAGGACTAATCGTGGTTGGAACAATAGGTCATTACAGGACAAAGAAGCATCGGGTATGCTGGATCTTTCCTACCCCGGGATATCAGAATACAACTTCAATGTTAGTGTAATGGGGTTGGTATCAGCTATGAGAAACATTAAATAAGTATATTTCCCGAAGCTGATAGATCCGCTCCCAGCCAGAGAGATCCCAACTTCTGGTGTAAATACCATAGGATGAATTGCCACCAAGCTGGGGACTGCCAACATCTACAGGAAGAGGTGACGACGCTATTGAAGAATCGACATCTCAGAGAATTCTTAAGTGGCGGATCCAAGAACAACTATGGCCACAACCGTGACAACAATGATCCCTCGAAAGCAGGAGAATATCCCCTGTGCCACACGATCAACATGATCTTCAAGGGGAATGAGGTCAATGGGGCCACCTTCTCGGCAACAAAAAAGACAAAGGTATCAATAACCCATAGAAAGAGGCTCCAAGAAATTGTCGAAGACGAAATCACTTTCACAGAGGAGGACGTAGACGGATTGTTGCTACCACACAACGACGCCATGGTAATTTCCTTAAATGTATTAGACTTTAAAATCAAATGTGTTCTAGTCGATCCAGGGAGTTCAGCCAATATCATATAACTGAGGGTATTAGATCAATCTAAGCTTACCGGAAGCATCATTTCAGTCACAAAACTCCTCGCCGATTTCAACCTCACAAATGTTACAACCCGAGAAGAGATATTGTTGCCTACGAACGCTGAAGGGGTGATGAAGACGACTCCTTTTGAAGTAGTGGACGGTTATATGGGTTATAATATTATTTTGGGAAGACCGTGGTTTTACGAGATGAGATCTGTACCATCAACTCATCATCAGTTGCTGAAATACCCGACACCCACAGGAATCAAGAAGATAAGAGGCGACAAATTGGCAGCAAGGAAGATGAATATGATTTCGATCTCCAGTAGCAAGGGGAAAGAGAATGCAACATAGCAATTATAGGAATCGGTATTTTCTCCTGAATCAAGTGAAGTTAACCAGGATGGAGAATGTCGAAATCTTATCAGGTGCCAAGATACTTTCAGGTACGTAAGAGACGGACGCAACAAATTACACAGCGAAAGAACTCGAGCAAGTTGCATTTTTTGTAAACTTCTTGGAGAGGAAATTCCACTTGGGGACAAAACTGCACCCCGAGCTCAGGTCTGACTTTATTGAATTTCTTAAATATAATGCCGATTATTTTGCGTGATCGCATGCGGACATGACAGGTATCCCAACAGAAGTGCCCATACATAAGCTAATCTTGGATCCTAACATCCCTCCAGTAAGACAAAAGAAATGCGCTATTGCGGAGGTCAGGAATAAAGTCCTCAAAGAAATGCGAAACTTATTGTTCTTCTTAGAAACTACTACTATACTAGCTAGAGGTAAAATATCAGTTCGGTCCTAGAGGTAAAATATCTAGACTCGCTAGCTAGTATAGTAATAGTTTCTAAGAAGAACAATAAGTTTCGCATGTGTGTAGATTATAAATACTTGAATAAGGCGTGCCCAAAAGACTCTTTCCCACTGCCAAACATCGATCAAATGATTGATGCAACGACCGAGCATGAGTAAATGAGTTTCCTCTATGCTTATTTCGTTACAACCAAATTAAGATGAACCCGGAGGATCAGGAAAAGACTTCATTCATAATGAATTTCGGCACATATTGATATAATGTGATGCCCTTTGGGTTAAAGAACGTCGGATCCACTTATCAAAGGCTCATAAATAAGATGTTTGAAAAATAAATAGGGAAAATAATAGAAGTTATATAGATGATATGCTCGTTAAGTCTTTAAACAGAAATGATCACCTTAAGAATCTGCATAAAACTTTTGACATCCTAAGGAAGCATAACATGAAGCTTAACCCCGAGAAGTGCGCATTCGTTGTCAGCTCTGGCAAGTTCCTAGGATTTCTGGTATCACAAAGGGGAATTGAGGTAAACCCTGATAAGATCAAAGCCATCGAAGATATCCTAGATGAGTTGTCAAGTGTAAAAGAAATCTAAAGTCTCACGGGGAGATTGGCCGCTTTGAGCAGGTTCATTTCCCGGTCATCAGAGAAATGCCACCATTTCTTTGCGTTGCTCAAAAAGAAGAACAACTCTGAATGAACCCCAGAATGGCAAAAAGCTTTGAATGAACTGAAAAGATATTTTTCAAGCCCTCCGTTACTTTCAAAATTGAAGGAAGGAGAAGCATTATTTTTCTACCTTGCAGTCCGAGAAGTAGCGATAAGTGAAATTTTAGTCTGTGAGGCCGAAGGTATGCAATCTCTCAATTATTACGTTAGTAAAATGTTAGCGGGAGCAGAAACTCGCTACCCATATTTGGAGAAGTTGTCCTTAGCTCTCGTAGTCGCCGCTCGGAAGCTAAGGCCTTACTTCTAATGTCACCCAATAGTTATGGTGACCACATTTCCTCTACGAAACATCCTTCATAAACCCAAACACTTGGGTAGGTTGATTAAATGGGCCGTAAAAATAATTTAACTTGACATAGAATATAAACCAAGGATTGCGATTAAGTCACAAGTTTTGGCGGACTTTGTGGTAGATTTTATTGCCTCTAGTGACTAAAGAAGTAGTAATGGTGTCAGAATCGACATCAATAGTTTGGACCTTATTTACAGACGGAGCCTCCAACGTAAAGATGTCCTGGCTTGGCATAATATTAATCACAGCTTAGGGGAAAAACCTAAGGCAAGACATCAAAACAGTCTCGTTAACTAACAATGAAGCAGAGTATGAGGCTTTGATTGCAGGACTCGAATTGACCCGGGGACTAGGTTTTGAGGTCATACAAATCAGATATGACTCCCAGCTGGTGGTAAATCAGGTTAACGAGATCTTCAAAACCAAAGAGAAGCGCATGAGATAATATGTAGTAAAGGTCTAGGCTCTGCTGGATCGATTTCAAGAGTGGTTGATTACTCATATCCCGAGGGAAGAAAATGCAGAAGCGGATGCACTGGCTAACCTCGATTCATCAACAGAAATGAAGGGTTCAAATTTTGGGGTGGTAGTACAACTTATGCATTCGGTCATGGATGTAGATAGCTGCTACAAGGTAAATACGACTAATTTGGTCTGGGAAAGGAGGAATGAGATTATTGATTATCTCGAACGGGAACTTGACCAAAGATTCCAAGCATCTTAGGCGTTGCGCACTAAAGCAACACGGTATATCTTCAAAGGAGGCCAATTTGTACAGAAAATATATTCAAGGCCCACCGGCCCGATGTTTAGGAGCATGCGAAGCTAATTACGTTATGTGAGAAGTCTACGAAGGGATATGTCGAAACCATTCGGGCGCGTATTCTTTGGACCTAAAATTGGTAAGGGTAGGATATTATTGCCCCCTCATGGAACAAGATGCCAAAGATTTCGTACAAAAATACGATAAGTGCCAATACTACGCACCACTGGTACATTAACCGACAGAACAACTACACTCAATTCTATCTCCGTGGCTGTTTATAAAGTGGGGAATGGATATCGTCAGACCGATATCGCCGGCTCTCGGTAAGGTAAGGTTTATTTGATTTAACTAACTATTTTTCTAAGTGGATTGAAGTAGGTCCTTACCAGAAGATCGACGAATGTGAGGTAGTGGATTTCTTATGGGAAAACATAATCTGCAGGTTTGGAATACCAAAAGAGATAGCATGCGATAATGGGCCACAATTTATTGGCGCAAAGATCACAATTTTCCTTGAAGAATTGAAAATAAAGAGAATCACATCTTCACCCTATCACCCAAGCGTAAACGGTCAAGCAGAGTCAACGAAAAAGTAATTATACAAAATCGCTAGAAAATGTTGGAAGCGGATAAAGGCAAATGTCCTAAAGAACTGCTTTGAGTGCTATGGGTGTACCAAACGACGACCAAATCAAGTACATGACAAACTCCTTTTTCACTTGTGTATGGAGCAGAAGCCTTAATCTCGGTGGAAGTTGGGGATCCCACTTTGAGATATTTCTAAGCAAATGAAGAGTCAAACAACGAATCAATGTTAATCAACTTGGAGCTACTTGATGAGCGCAAGGACTTGGCGCATATAAGAATGGCAGCCCAGAAGCAGAGAATGGAATGATATTATAATCGAAGAGCCAACCTCCATTATTTCAAAGTAGGAGACTTGGTCCTAAGGGAAGTAACTCAAAACACATGGGATCTTAACGCAGGGAATCTATGTCTAACATGGGAAGGCCCCTATCGAGTTTCAGATGTCGCGGGGAAAGGTTCGTACAAGTTGGAGAATCAAGATGGAAAGAAGTTGCCCAGCAACTGAAATGTGGCGCATCTCAAAAGATATTATTGCTGACCGACATCGCCTGTATTGAAAGGATGTGCTGCACTCTTTTTCCCTTTGTCTGGTTTTTGTCCTGGTTGGGTTTTTCTGAAAAGGTTTTTAACAAGGCAGGAGTAGAAATCATACTATAAAGAAAGTTTCAACAACATCAATACGACCTTTAATAGTAAGGCACACAACCGAAGAACCACTCCGAAGCGGTTAGATAATCTTTGGATCGATAGCAAAATTCCTATTGGGAAGTTAAGTTTGCTATCAAACAAAGGTTATCTGATGGTTCACAAGTGAAACCCACTAAATGATTGTTAGATAGTCTTTTGCTCGATAGCATAAATTCCTAAAGGGAAGTGAAGTTTGTTACTGAGTTCAAGATTGTCTAGCAACTCATTAGTGGGGACCTTGAAGGTGCAAAACTTCTACTGTTCAATTCGCATTCTTCGCATTCGAACACTAGGGGAAATGATATGATGATACAACAAAAATTACTTCCACATTGACCGGGAAATGAAAACTGGAAACATAGTTGTATCATAGGGACCAGGGACTGCGTGTCCAACCCCGTAAAATAAGTTGTAAAAGTTAGCCACTAGAAATGACAATTTCTTTTTAGCATAATGAATGCATATGTACTTTTTGAAAAATTAGTATTTATGAACGTGCGTTGCACGTTAATAATAACATGTAATGCTTTAATCAAGTAATTATATGAAGGCACAACAAATATATGTATAAAATACAATATTGTTTGAATGCCAAATATTATTATCACAATAGCATAATACGCGAATGCAAAATAACTGGATAATAAATGAACCTACAAAACTGATCAATTTAGTCATATTAGATAATATTGTTATATAATTATAATTAAGAAATATACAATGTGATGATATCTAACCTAAAATATTTTTATAGATAATTTTTTGTCTATATTCCCTACTAATGCGTTGGTTGCTCTGTCATGATTAGAACACTTATTGTCAATGGTGATATCCCTCTTGAAAGTATACCATATAGTTGTATGCGTGAAAAAGCATATTGCGAGAAATACTGTCCAACATTAGAGTTATTTATTATTTTGTAAAATACAAGCGTGCTGAAAATTATTTTTGAACAAATTTAAAAAGATATTCTTCATTTTTGTAAGAGTAAAAGTTGAATTGCATGGATAAATACATGCTTGAAAACATATTGACCCATAAAGATTTTTATATATATGACGTTGTTAAAACCTCAACATACCATTCTTGTAGCATTACATAAGCCATTAATATATATAAGTTTCTTAATAGCATGAAGAGCATACATTTCTTAAAAAGCAACTTATATAAAATGGAAGATGAACTTTAACTTTGTCCATTATATACATACACGACACTAACATACATGAGAAATAATAAATTTGACATTGTACATGTGTGGTGGAATTCTATTTGATGCTAAATTATCAAATATTCTTCCTTGTAATAGTTGTTAGTATCATCTTCTATATTACCTTCTATGAGTCAAAACTGGAATATATTTTGCTTTAAATAATTAACTTGGCAATCAATATTATGTCGTTGATCGATCATTCATGCTAGCTAAGATAACACTTTCTATCGTATTTTGCACACATTATTTTTTTATTTAATTATAAAACTATTTTCCTTATTAAGCGATCTTCACGACAAATGAAGCGAAAAGTTACTGAATAATGGATATCCTTACTCTTATATTTCTTATTGGCTGGTTTTTTTTCATTTGAGGCTATAAGTATAAATTCATAAAGATAGTACTTACAATCTCTACTTTCATCGATTTTAAAATTACTGTACCACTTGATTTAAATCACCTCCTAAAATTATTACTTTTTGACCAAATAATTTTTTGATATCCATATATATGAAGCTCATGTCAATTGTTTTAGTTGTCTGACGCTTCATTCATCATAGACGCTTCATATATCGCATATTATTAACTCTATTTTTCTTATAAATTTAATACCATCATTCTACGTTGATATATTTGTGAGGGTTGTTTCTGTAGTTTGAAGAGATATGTGGAATATAAAGTGAGTTGTATGACCTCCTGATAAAACTATTGCTGGAGCTACTGCTACTGGTTCTTGATCAAATATTTACAAGTAATGCACGATATATGAATATTTGTTTCGATTCGTCCCGGACTTTCTACAAATAATAATCCTGTTTTACAATAGTCGTCTCTTGCAATATAATCTTTGAAGCTTGCTCGTATTTAGGATTTAGTTTTGATTGTGTATTAAAAATTTTCTCAAGCACCTGTATGGCCTTTTGACCCTTAATACTATCCTAGTCGACTTTTTTTTTAATTTCACTTTCAATGATCTTCTTATATAATAAATTTATGTACCCTAAGTGTTTTATAAGCTTGAAAATTATTTTTACATTTTGATGAATTTAAAAAAAACAAAATTTGATACTCTTGCTAAATAATTGATTGAAAGACTTAATTATTTGATCTTAATATTAGCTCATCTCATATTTTGAATATTTAGTCGTAATTATAATTTTAGCTACTAAATATCAATTTGAAATTCTTACTTTTGGATCTTTATGAGGTAAAAATATTAATGGTATAAGTTATAACCTTACCAACCATTTCTCTCTCTCACACACACACACATTTATATATATTTTAATTATTTGTTTTAATTATTGATTTTAATTTTAAATATCACACAAAAAGTTTGATGAATACTATTTTGATTAAGAAATTAACTCAAATATTATATGAAAAATGTATTGTTTATATATATAGTTCTAAGATAGTATAAAAGGAAATGCGATTACGTTATAATTTTTAAATAAAAATAATTAAAATATTAACGAAATCTTTAGTTGGTTGGATTAAAATATGGCATATATATATATATAGAATAGAAAAGGAAAATGGGGATCAACTTATTCATAGTAATATATATATTGCTCGTTATTCTTATCCAATTATTAATAGGATTAAATTAATAGTATTAAATAGTGCAGAATGTGTATGTCCTAAAAGTAGCCTAATGTTAATGTCCTAAAACTAATAGGATTATAAGGCTAATATCTAGAATTTCGGTTATATCCTTTTATTATGAGTTAATTTGCTTAATATTATAAGGTTATATCTAAAATTCCGATTATATCCTTTTATTATGAGTTAATTTACTTAATATTATAAGGTTATTTTAGTAAACCGACATTACATTCATGCTTTTATAATAATATAGATAAAGGAATAAAATAAAGTCCTTTATTTTCCATCTTGTTTCTTGTCTGATCGATGAATTGATTTTATCATTTGAAATTTAAACAAGTACTTCAAAAGCACTCGTAGCCTTGCACAAAAAATAGCACCATAAACATAAGAGAGCCCTCTCTTGTGAAAACTTTCACATTAAAAGGTTGATTTCGAAAGAACTTATACCCGAAATCCAAATGCCTTCGGGGAAAAATTGTGACGACCCGACCCGTCGTCTCATGTGTTATTGCTCTGTTCCCCCAATTTTGTTCGCTTCTTCATGTTTCATGATCGGTATGTGGTGAGCTAGAGTTGATTTGGATTGGTTTAGATAAGGAATGAGACACTTAGTCTCTTTAAGGAAGGTTAAAGTTGGAAAAGTCAACCGGACGTTGACTTATGAGTTATAGCGCTCGGATGTGATTTTCGGTGATTCGGTTAGCTTTGGGGGATGATTCGTGACTTAGGAGTGCGACCGGAATTGATTTTAGAGGTCCGTTGTAGAATTAGGCTTGAATTGGCGAATTCCGGTTGATGGGTGAGATTTTGATCTGAGGGTCGGAATGGAATTCCGAGAGTTGTTGTAGCTTCGTTGGGTGATTTTGGATATGTGTGCAAATTTTCAGGTCATTCGGACATCGTTTGGTCGGGTTTTTGATCGAATGTGCAATTCGGAAGTTTTGGAGAAACTTAGGCTTGAATTCAATGTGATTTAATGGTTTTAGCGTTGTTTGACGTGTTTTTGGGATTGGAACAAGTTTGAATAAGGTTTCAGGATGTGTTGGTGCTTTTGGTTGAGGTCCCGGAGGCCTCGGGGCGATTTCGGATGGTTAAACGGGAATTTTGGAAGCATGCAACAGGTCTGATCTTCTGGCTTCTGGTATTTCCGCATCTGCGAAAAAGGAGCCATAGGAGCGGTTCCACAGATGCAGCTTGGTGGTCGCAAAAGTGGTTCTGAGGGCCTGGGCAATTTCCGCAGAAGCGGAGGGGTTTCCGCAAAAGCGGGCATCGCAGATGCAATTTTGGACCGCAGAAGCGATCTAGGCAACCGCAAAAGCGGTGACCGCAGAAGCGGTAATTAAAGCGCAGAAGCGAAAAGGTCTGGGCAAATTAAGTTAAGTCTTCTTCGCGAATTTTGAAGGAGAAAGCATTTGGGGCTTCGAACTTAGGCAATTTTTGGGCGATTTTGAAGAGGGTTTCGAGAGTTTTCATCAGGTATGGATTCTTGGTCTTAGATTATATTATTATGGTGTAAACACATGGATTAACACCGAAAATCCAAGGGAATTAAGGTTAAAAATGGAGGTTAGGGCTTGAAATTTGAAAGAGTTTAACTAGTGATTTGAGGGGTCAAATGGACTCCGATTTTTGTGAATTTAGTATGTATGAACTCGTGACGAGATAAGGAAGCCGGTGATGTTAATTTTATAATTTTTCGAGAAGCGGGCCCGGGGCTCGGCTTTTGCTAGTTTCTAGATTTTTGCTATTTCTCGATTTCTTTTGATTGGGTATTGTTCCCTTGGCATATTGTGATGCATTCGCTCTGATTTTGGCTAGATTCGACGCATGTGGAGGCCGATTTGGAGGGCAAAGGCATTGCGGGCGAGGAATTTCACCGGTTCGAGGTGAGTAATACTTGTAAATGATATTCTGAGGGTTTGAAACCCCGAATTTGCACATCATAGTGCTGGATTGAGGTGACTTGCACGCCGGATATGTGCGTGGGGTAGAGCACCATTGGAGATTGTGACTTGGTCCGTCCCGATTGTTGATTTTTTTTCTACGTATTTGACTGAAACTACTTGTTATCGTCATAATTTGGGCTGATTGCCATGTTGGGGCTTCGTGCCAACTATGTGAATCCTTCAGGAATTGAGATGACTATTTTTTTTGTATATCTTGCATATCATTTGGTTTCAGTCCAAGATTTTAAATACTGTTTTGTAAACTCAGCCATATTTCTAAGTTTTGAAAACTTAAATGATATTTTAAATGTTATTTCGGGCTAAGAACTACTGTTTTATAAATGCCCAAGGGGCTTATGATGTTTTCTGGACTGAGTATGGGTGGCTCGGGCTGCCCGCCGCAGCAGTGACTTGAAATAGTGGTACCAATGACACTGTGTGATATGACTTGAAACATTATGGGTGGCTCGGGCTGCCCGCCGCAGCAGTGACTTGAAATAGTGGTACCAATGACACTGTGTGATATGACTTGAAACATTATGGGTGGCTCGGGCTGCGCGCCGCAGCAGTATTATATTGATTATAGGTGGCTCGGGATACACGCCTCAGCGATGTTATACTGATTATGGGTGGCTCGGGCTGCGCGCCGCAGCAGTGACTTGAAATAGTGGTAACAATGACACTGTGTGATATGACTTGAAACATTATGGGTGGCTCGGGCTGCGTGCCGCAGCAGTATTATATTGATTATAGGTGGCTCGGGCTACACGCCTCAGCGATGTTATACTGATTATGGGTGGCTCGGGCTGCGCGCCGCAGCGGTGTTACATTGATATTGAGGCCGAGTGCCTGGATGATTATACTGATATTGATATGAGGCTGAGAGACTAGATTTGATGCCACGAGATGGCTTGATATTGCGCTTGGGCTGTAGCAGCCCCTCCAGAGTCTATACACACCCCCAGTGAGCGTCATCGACGTTAAATAAATATGGGCGGCTCGGGCTGCACGCAACAGTGGGTACTGGAATGTACCATCATATGCATTGCATTGCATTCATGCATTTGTTCATTATTTGTTGTCTGTGATATTCCTGGAGATATCTATCTGCTTTTGCTGGTGCTATCTGATCATCGAGTGTTGGGGCCCGAGTGGCTGACCAGGAACGAGGATATTGCCCGAGGGGCGGATTTCTGTGCATAGTGTCACATATTGATTTGAAAGTATTTTTGGCAACTGTTGAAAAGATCATTTTCAAAAGAGGTTTTAACTGAGCCCAGATGCTTTCCAAAGGATTTCACGGTTTTACTGTTTTCTAAAGAGGGTTGTATTGTTCTATATAGCATGATGGAGTGCCTTACGTGATTTCTTGCTTTCAACTATTATTTACTTTTATTACTCACTGAGTTGGAATACTCACTTTACTCCCTGCACCTCGCGTGCAGATGCAAGTACTTGACCCCCCGGTAGTAGGTTTAGAGCTGATTAAAGATTTTTTATCATAGCTGAGCCAGGTGACTGCTAGCGTTTGCGGCACCAGATCTTCTCCCTTATTTTATATTGCTCATGTTACTTTCAGACTTTGTTCCTATTTCTGGACTTGTAGTACTTTAGTGAACTCTGTAGTAGCTCATGACTAGTGACACCCCGATGTCGGGCTGTGACGAGATGGTTCCCTATTGTTATCGTTGTTTTCCGCGCTTTTGATTATGATAATCATGTTTTAGCTTTATAAATATTAAATAACTGTTAAAAAGGAAGCGTTTGTTTGTTGGCTGGCCTTGTCTTCACGAGAGGCGCCATCACGACCGGGTTTGGGAGTTGGGTCGTGACAAAAATACACCCGAAGCCTTGCACAAAAAAGAAGCAAAAAGAAAACTTGCACAAATACTTATTAAAATCCTCACGTTAAAGGGTTGATTTCAAACGAATTTGTGTCCGAAATACAAATTCTTTTGGGGAACAAATACACCCTAAGATCTACATAATCAGACGCAAACAGTTAAACTTGCGCAAAACACTTAAGATAAACAAAAAAGCCAAATACATATGCAGCCCCTTAAATTTATTCATTTTTTTTTATTTAGGCACTTAAACTAATGAGAGTAGTTCCAATTGAACACTTAGGGGTCGTTTGGTAGGGTGCATTAGATAAGCTAATGCATGCATTAGCTTTGTGTATTAATAATACATTATTTGGTAGGGTGCATTAGATAAGCTAATGCATGCATTAGCTTTGTGTATTAATAATACATTATTTGGTAGGGTGCATTACCTTTGTGTATTAATAATACATTGTTTTGTAGACATTTTGAACCCATGCATTACTTATGCAAGCATTAGTTATACATCCTATTTGGTATTATCCTATGCATAACTAATGCATAGAAAACAATGATATTAGCGATGCAATAGGTTTTAATGCATGCATTAGCTTAGTTAAAGATAAAATTGTCCTTCAAAATTTATGCTTGATTAAAATATGCTAGTTAGTATATTAATACAAGTTCAAAATAATCCAAATAATGAGAAATAAAATTATATCCCTGGTAAATTTTAAATTCTTAGCATATTTTCTTTTTTATAAATAAATATTTTATTTTATTTTACAATATAGGTAGACAAATAAAATATTTTTTTAAACCTTTTCATATAAAAACATTTATCAACATATGTTTCTTTTAAAAAGCTAGAGTGTGGACTAGTTTTGAGGGTATTTTTGTAAACAAATAATTCTTTTAGAAATTGTGCAATATTTTAATACATCAAACCAAACAATGGATAAGAAATATGTTAACATAACTAATACCAACATAACTAATGCAAGCATAACTAATACCAGCATTACTAATACACCATATTCAGCATTATTCTTATGCACACTACCAAACGACCCCTTAATATGATCTAGAAATGTGCCTATTGGAAACTTAATGGACATCCTCTTAAAACAACAAAATACGTGAGTCTCAAATGCCTGACATGTCAAAAAAAATGGCCAATCAATGTATGACACATGGATTTTTAAATTAAAAAAGAGCTTCTTCTTCAATATTTTTCCAGAATGCCTCCTCCTCTCCACCTTAATTTTCTTCTTGCTGGTGCCGCCATCCACCTCGCCTGAGATCACCTCCGACCACCGAAAATTCTTGCCAGTGATCTCTTTCTCATCCTTAACTATATGATATGTTCCAGTTTCAAAGCCATCATCATCCGCCACGGAGGTCAAGGAAGAAGAAGCCTCCCTATTAATTACTAGTAGTTGCTGCCATTTACGATGAGGAATCCGTTGAAACCCCAAATTGACACTCTAAAAGCACTTATTTTTTTAGTTAAAATCGTATCATTAATCAACATTACCTGAGATTTTTGCATTGAAAGTAAAAGATTTTTCCGTAGAACTCCAAAAAGGAAATATTCATCGTAGATATAAGCAAAAAAAATGTCAAAGTAGTGCTCTTATTTGTAATGAAAGTAAAGTTGCTGGAGATTTCGTTGGTGGTATAGCAAATGTGTTGGAGTTAACACTGAGAGAATTAGAGAGAAAAGAATGATGTAGAACTTTGGTTTTTTATACTATTAAAGCAGAAGATTTTTTCTTTCTAATTTGTTGTTTCCTATTTGCATATGGTGATGGAGGCAGACTGGCAGAGATTTTGGTGTTGTAAATGGCTGTCGGTGGAAGAGAAGATGAAGGAAAAGAGAAATATAATTAAAAGCAAAATTGTTGGTCCTTCACGCTCTGCTTTGGTGAAAGATGCACGCACGCTGGCATGTCAGTTGTGTGTGTCTAATAGGCACATTTCTATATCACATTAAGTGTTCAATAGGAACTACTCCTGGTTCAAGTGCCTAAGTGAAAAAACTGGGCAAGTTTAAAGGGTTGTATATATATTTGGCCTAAACAAAAATTGCAAATGTGAAAATTTGCATAAATGTTCAAACAAAAGAATGCAAAAAGAGTCATGCAATACTTGAGCAAAGGATATTTTAATTTACAATAAACGTTCCAAAAGGGCACAAGTACAAGAGTTAGGAAAAGAAACGAAAAACTAAACTGCTACATCTCCAGAGCCCGGAGAAAGAAAAGTGTCTGCACCCCCCGACGGAATAGGATATATCTGTCGTTGATTTAATATGATAGGTTTTCAATGTTTTTGCCTCATGTTTTAATGATCTAACAAACTTACTGTCAAGGACCAGAGAGGGAACCTGACACACTTGGACAGGGAACCTGACACACATGGACTATACTACAAGTTAACAGATTCTAGCTAAATATGAACTGCTATAGCTTCAGGAGATAGGAAACCAAACAAGGATCTGATACCCTTATTGTCACGACCCAAACCGATGGGCCGTGAAGGGCACCAGATACCTTACTCAACCGAGTACCAATGTAACATATCTTTCTTATTAGGCAGAATGGCCTAAATGGCACCTGTACTTAACCCACTTTGTCATGTCAGTCCCCAAACTTACATATTTGCCAATTAAACACTTATACTCATTCAAAACGTGAATAATAAATGCTTATCCAAGGAGGCTGCCAGTGCGTGTTTGACAATCGCCTACACGTAGACGCCACGTCAATAAAATATATCCACGTAGGCTCCAAGTCACATCTGATGGACAAATAGGATTAAAATTTATTTACCCCCCAAACCCACATTTCCACTCATTTTACACTTACCCCGCTAAATTAGGGCTTAGATAGTATCGATCAAAAGTGAGTCACTCCTCTTTTCTCCGTCGTTCTTGCCGGGATTTTCATCTGTAGAGTTGTTATCAAAGTTTGTGGGGTAAGTTTCTTCATTTATTCTTCATATTTTGTGTTTATTGTTCTTCATTTCCTTCTATTTATGGGGATTTTGCTCTGTTTAGGGTTTTTCAGGGGGAGGTTGGGTTAGGTCGTAATTGTTGTTTAATATCCCTTAATATATAGGGCTTTTTTTGTGTTTTGCTACATGTTAGAGTGAAAGGCCTTTTTTAATGTAGTGTCATTCATGTAATGGCATTTTTGGGTTATTCTCTTTAGTGTTTTCGGTTTTTGTTTTCAAATCAAAATTTGTCTTGGGTTTTTGCTGGGTCTTGTTCATGTTAGCGGTCCACCACAATATTTTTTGAATATTATAAGGCATTGTGGGGACCAAAAAGGAATCTTGGATGCTTTTTACTTTAAAAATCTGTCTTTTTTGTTGGTTTGTTTATGGAGTTGTGTAAAGGTACAACTTTTGAGAACAAATAGTCATTGATAACACTGTTTTTTTTGGTTTCTTTGCAGGTATGAAAAGAAAATGGCTTCGACCCTAGTTAACCTACAAATCCACCACAGTGGTAATTTTGTATCCGACCCTGACCTAAGGTATGCAGATGGACTAACTTGTCCTCACATAGCTACAGTTGATGTGGATGAGCTACATATTATGTTGTTTCATAAGTTTTCTAGGGACCTAGGAGTTTTAGAAGTGGATTTATTTGGATGTAAAGTTAACAAAAGCGGTGCCTACTTCATTTTAAAAACAGATGCTGATGTGTTAAATTTTCTTAATACATTGAAAGGTGGTGACATTGTTGATGTTTGTATTGTCCATAAAATTAGTGAGCCTATTCTTGTTGAGGACTTAACTGAACTAGACCCCACCATACAAACAGAGGGGCATTATAGTGGGTTAAATGCTAGGGCTGATGTGTCACCCCCTAGCTTTACTGACAAAGATAAGGGTAAGGGGGCAGATATAAATGAAGAGATAGAAGAATCAGATGAAGGTGAAAGTAATAACTTCTCTTCCTATTACCTTCAAACATTAGAATCTGAATCTGATGAGGACCTTGATGATTCTGAAGGGTCTGACTCACTATTTGATATAGATGAGAACATTGAAGAGTGTAGTGATTTGGAAGATGATTTAGCTGAAATTAGACAGTCTAAACTCAACAAAAAGAAGGATGCCCAAGTAAATGTAGATGAGATACCATCTGGTCCAGTTGGTGTAGATGATGGTTTTGAAGATATGCATAAGAACAAAAGGGGAAAATATGAAGGGAAACTAGGAGGGGATGACCAGTATTTTGATAGCTCAGATCCAGGTAATGAGTGTAGTGATGAAGACAGAGAACCTGTTGGCCCTGATGAAGTAAGGGATGCTCCTGCTAGGAATCCAAGTAAGAAGGTGTATTTTGATACAACTTCCAAAAAAGTATTTTTTGAACTGTATATGATCTTTGAGAATGCTGTACAGTTTAGGGAGGCATTGCAAACATATTCTATTCAAAAAGGTGTCAACCTTAAGTTGAAACCTAATGAGAAGGAAAGGGTTAGGGCAAAGTGCACAAAAAATGGATGTCCATGGCATATCCTTGGTAGCATTGAAGGCAGCAGCAGAAACTTTAGGGTGATTACATACTACCCTGTCCATAAATGCTATAAGAAAACTAGGAACAAGATGTGTAACCCACCATGGATTGCAAAAAAATTCAAAGACAGAATAGTTAGTGAGCCTCAAATTAAACTTCATCAGATTCAAGCCTTAATTAGGCAATCTTATGGCTTGTATGTGAGTAAAACTTCCTGTAGAAGAGCAAAAATGATAGTTATGAAGGAGAATATGGGTGATTACAAGAAAGAATTTGCTAGGCTTCATGATTATGCAGAAATGCTGAAGTCTACTAATCCTGGCACTACTGTAGTGATAAGGACATCTAAGGATTCAGTTCCTGGCAAGGAAGTCTTTATGGGCATTTATGTCTGTCTTGAAGCATTAAAAACTGGATGGTTAGAAGGGTGCAGAAACATAATTGGCTTTGATGGTGCATTCTTAAAGGGGACATGTAAAGGTGAACTGCTTTCCTGCATTTCCAAGGATGGAAATAATCAAATGTTCCCTGTGGCTTGGGCAGTAGTTGAAAATGAATCAAAGGATACATGGTCTTGGTTTATCAGGTGTCTCAAACATGATCTAAACTTGACAGAAACTGAAGGAGAAGGGCTGACAGTCATGTCTGATATGCAGAAGGTATGGTTTCTAATAATCTTTCTTTAAATTATTTGTTTTCATTTATGTTTAAGTTATAACAATATAGTCTTTATGACTGTAGGGTCTTCATCTAGCAATAACTCAGTTATTGCCAAATGCTGAAATGAGATGGTGTGCTAGACATATCTGGGCTAATTGGAAGCAAACTTGGCCTGGTGAGGAAAGAAGGAAAAAATTCTGGCAGTGTGCAAGAGCTACATTTGAGGTTTACTTTAGCAAGAAGTTGGATGAAATGGACCAGCTGGGGGGAAATATTGTTCAGGACTTACTGAAATACAACAAGAAAATATGGTGTAGGGCATATTTCAAAGACCATAGTAAGTGTGATGTAGTTGAGAACAACATGTGTGAAACATTCAATAGTTGGATATTGGCAGCTAGGCACAAGTCTATCATTACTATGTTAGAGGAAATTAGAATCAAGTGTATGGAGAGGATGAATAGCATGAGAGAGTTTTCTGAAAAATGGGTAGGTGAGATATCACCCATGGCTATGGAAATACTTGGAGAGAATGCTTAAAGGATAGCCAAATGTGAAGTTAAATTTAATAGTAAAACAGTGTATGAGATCAAGGATGGTCCATATAAATATGTTGTTGACTTTAGAGCATATACCTATACTTGTAGATCATGGCAACTCAAAGGAATTCCATGTGCACATATAATTACAGCAATGTATTACAAGAACTATGAGGTTGAGCCATATGTTGACCATTGGTATAGAAAGGATACCTACCTTAAGGCATATAGCAGATTCATTCAACCTTTAACTAGTATGAATTTGTGGCCAAAAAGTACACTGCCAGCTATTGAGCCGTCTGTTATAACTGCAATGCCAGGAAGGCCATAGAAAAAAAGAACAAAGGCTGTTGATGAACCAAAGAAGAAGTTTGGGAAGGCTACAAGGATAGGGAGACAAATGAGATGTTCTTTGTGTAAGACTCTAGGACATAACAAGAAAGGATTCCCATCAGTTGTAAGTATTAATGTTTGTTTTGTTACTAATATTGAAAGAATCCAATTACTAGTGATAGTTTTGTTATGTGTATGTAGAAAAACCAAGAGGGAAGTGCTGGAACTAGTTCAGGTAGAGGTGAAACTGCTGAAAGTGGAACTGAAGCAGCTGGATCAGCAGCAGCAGCAGCAGCTGGAAATGCATTAAGAACACCTGGAAATGCATCAGTACCCGCTGCTGGATCAGCAGCAGCACCTTCAACTATGGAAAGTTCATCCTTCACTCCACCAATCATTGATCCAAGCACACAACAATCAACTAATGTTGCAGGAGGTCCAAAAAGGAAGACCAATGAGCCAAGAAGAGGTGGTGCAAATGCAGGGACTAAGAGAACAAAGACAGCAGGATATGGTGTGCTAATTGATTCAAGTGGCACTGTTATACAAAGGGTAAATATTTCAACTCAATTACACAATGGTTTACTACATAATCCCTCACTCACAACCTTTTATTTTTTTGCAGTCTGGAACTACTGATAGAGTGGTACACAATCCTTCTACACTCATAAGTTCTGCTCCTACCAACATTGAACTTAGGTTCAAACCACCTGGACTAAAGTGGAAGGGCCGACCAGCAGTTACACAAAGGCAGCGGCAAGAACAGAGTTACAGAAGGGCAAAGTCTGTTACAACCACTTAAGCCACACCAATTCCACAATCCACACCAAGCAGCCAAGCCACAACAGACATTAATTGAAGTGCTCAACTGATAGTTACTATGTTTTTGTTGACTGTGGTAGACAATATTTTGTAAAGCTTCATTATGTATGTTTTTGTTGATTGCCTATCATTGACAATATTTTGTAAACCAACTCCCTTATTTTGGATGTTTTATTAACTGCCTATAACATAGGCCATTATATTAGTACTTGTTGCTACAATGGAGCCTTTGTCAATATATTTCATGAACAAAATTTTACATCAACACAAAATATGTAGCCTAAACCCAGGAAATAACAAAGTGCAGTATCAATCCTAAACAAATAACATAATAGCTAATATTAGAATAAGTACAACCACAACTATAATAGCAGCAACTCTCAGCTTCGATCTTCCTTGACTTCTTTGACAATGGCATCGATCACTCTTCTTAATAAGAGCCGCAAGAAGAGTCTTGTAGTGTTCTTCCTCAATCGCAGGATCAATCCATCTGAAAAAGCCACAACCTTCACCAATCTTATATCTTCGGCAACCCAGGAACCTCCTTCCAGGATTGGTGGGTGTTCGTGAAATTTGAAGATCTGCAGCAACTCCATAATAACACAAAGGTTGCATCCTCATTGTTGAAGGAGAAGAGGTGGCAATAGCGTATTTGTTGCAGGAGAAGCAGAAAAAAATTCACTTCTAAAACAAAAGGAGATTGCAAAAATTGATGGGCAAAGAAGATTCACATGAAATTAATATTCTATTTTTGACTGTTGAAGCTAACAAAGAAAGAAGAAGGCATCAGATTTGATAAATTTAGCTTCTACAATGTTCAACAATGGAGAATAAGGTACAAAGAAGAAGATGGATGTTAAATAGGCTAAATTATTACCGTTAGGGCTTTTTTACTGTGTTCACGCCCCTTACAAGCGTGTGAATCACGCACTGCAGCCACATATGACACATAGGAAAAGCCACATTGGATAAGCGTTTATTATTCACGTTTTGAATGATTATAAGTGTTTAATTGGCAAATATGTAAGTTTGGGGACCGGCATGACAAAGTGGGTTAAGTACAAGTGCCAGTTAGGCTATTCTGCCTTCTTATTATATCATCATATACACGTGACATACGGGCCTAATAGGCCAACATGATCATTTATAAATTTAAAACATAGGCCGACAAGGCCGTACAATCTTTCATGTACACGACATATGTCTACAAGCCTCTAAGAGTACATAAATGTCATAAAGGTCGGGACAGAGTCCCGCCATATCAAATAATACACGTCTAAATCATGCTAACCAAACACGCAACTTCGAAGCAAATGGAGCGCAACAACATCTTCCATTGAGCTGATAGCCTACTTGGAGGGCTCTCGACCTGTCTGTCTGGACCTGCTGGCATGAAACACAACGTCCCCAGGCAAAAGGGGCGTCAGTATGAAATAACGTACTGAGTATGTAAGTTAATATACTAAAAGCTAAAACTGAACTGATACTATAATAATTGCAAGTAGTTGGAAGTCAAAGATAATCTGAAGATATACTTACCTGCTGATACTAACTCAACTCTTTCAATATAATAAGTAAAATAGTTGTTCGGCCTTATAAGGCTCATGTGACGACCCGACCCGTTGTCATGTGAGTCACCGCCCCGTTTCCCCCTTATTGTGTTGCTTCATGTCTCAATGTCAGTATTAGAGTTGATCGGGTATAATTGAATTGGTTTTGGTTGAAAATAAGGCCCATAACCTCTTCGAAGGAAGCTTGTATTAGAAAAGTCAACCGGAAGTTGACTATGTGGTTAGAGGGCTTGGAATTTGAATTCCAATGATTTGGTTAGCTCCGGGTGATGATTTAAGGTTTAGGAGCGTAATTGGAAGTAATTTTGGAGGTCCGGTGAAGAAGTTAGCCTATTTTGGCGAAGTTGAAATTTTGGCGAAATCCGGTTGATAGGTGAGATTTTGATCCGAGGGTCGGAATGGAATTCCGACAGTTCCAGTAGCTTCGTTAGGTGATTTTGGATATGTCTGCAAATTTTTAGGTCATTCGGACGTCGTTTGGTTGGGTTTCTGATCGAATGTGCAATTCGGAAGTTTTAAGAAAATTTAGACTTTGATTTGATGATAAATGAGGATTTTGATGTTAGCGATAGCGTTTTTATGATTCAAGCAAGTTTGAATAATGTATTAGATCATGTCTGTGCTTTTGGTTAGGGTCCCGGGGGCCTCGGGGTGATTTTGGATGTTCAACGGACCCATTTTTGGTTTTGAAGCATAGCAGATTTTCTGCTGAAGTGTTGCAGAGAAATTGCTCTATGCGATCGCATGGGGAGCGTCGCGATCGCATAGAAGGTTTTGGAAGGGTGCCAAATTTGTGCTATGCGATCGCATGGAGCGTAGTGCGATCGCATAAGAGAAAAACTGGGAGCTGGAAATTTGTGCTATGCGATCGCAACAGCAGGGCTGCGATCGCATAGAGTAAAAGTCAAGCCTGGACAGAATGTTTTAAGGACATTTCCCCAGCGACCCAACTCATTTCTTCCTCCATTTTTGAGAAACTTGGGAGCATTTTGACGGGAAATAAGAAGGTTTCGACTGGGAATTGATTGGAGGTAAGTTTTATGAGTTAATTACATGTTTTTATATAAGAATCATCCTTGAAATTCATGAGATTATAGCCAAATTATAAGAAATTAGGGCTTGAAGCAAAAATACTCTAAATTTGGAATTGATAGGTCATTTGAGCTCGGATTTGGGAGTTCTTGGTATGTACGGACTCGTGGCGAGACGAGGATTCCAAAAATGTAAGTTTTATAATTTTTCGAGAAGCGGGCCCGAGGCTCGGGTTTTGCTAGTTTCGAGGTTTTCGCTATAACTCGATTGTTTTCGATTGGGTATTATCCCATTTGCATATTGTGATGTATTCGCTCTGTTTTTGGCTAGTTTCAACGTGCGTGGAGGCCAATTTGAGGGGAAAAGGCATCGCGAGCGAGGAATCCCATCGGTTCGAGGTGAGTGGTAGTCATGAATGATATACTGAGGGTTTGAAACCTCGTATTTGCACTATACGGTGCTATGTTGAGATGAAACACGCATCATGTGATGAGCGTGGTGATATTGTGACTGG
>MU685704.1:75007-91670 GCA_026770625.1 Nicotiana glauca
TTTGTAATAGAGTCATTACAGAGTGGCTTGAAATAGGTGTTTACAATTTAGTGAAGTTGAAAGCCCACAGGTGTAAGTCGTGGTTTTTGTCCCCTTGGGTTGTGATTTTTCCACGTAAAAATCATATGTCTCATATTACTTATAGTTTTATTAGCATTCTCAGCATAACCTCTTAGAGGACTAGGTATCTACTATTTGGTGGACTCATATAAACTAACATGATATATTGGCCTTCATCATTTTGGCCCTCAGTATCATCACCTTCTAGTTCTTCTTCAGTTCCTGAGTACTCGTAACTGGAACCAGAAGAATCAGTAGCATCAGGCCTAGGCGGAAGACCCCTTTTCGTAGCTAACTCTAGCTCAATGGCCTTAGCAATTTCGGCATCAAAATTTGTGACACCCGCTTTGGCCTCTTCTAAGGTTTTTATTCTCATGTTATACATAGAATGCATTTTCTCAATAATAAGGGAAGCTTCTTAGCGCTGAAGACCTACGAGATGAAAAGGAAGATAAATACTGAAAGAAGAGAACCAAAGAAGGAGAAGAACCTGGTACTCAAAGATGATACCAATGACTCAAGTGAGGAAGACAATGACATGGCTTACTTAACCAAAAGATTTCAGAAGATGGTCAAAAGAAATGGAGAAATAATAAAAATGGGCAGCTCTAGCAAACCAAAAAACTATGATCTCTATCATAAGTGTGGAAATACTGGACACTTCATCAAAGACTATCCTCTCTTGAAGCAATAATTCTCCAAGATCAACCCTGAAAAAAGTAGCTAAGAGGAACCCGGTTCTTTATAAGTGCTTCAAAAGAAAGAGATCTGTTGACAATGTGGTGAAACAGGCTCTTGTAGCATAGGGGATTCCTCTAGTGAGTCTTAAGTTAAAACTGATGCTGGTGATAGTTCCATGATAGGAGTTGAAGGCGAGGAAAATGAATATGACTCAACTTTTGCTTTGATGGCCCAATCAGATGATGATGAAGACGATGACAAAAAAAGGTAAATTTCATGGATGTTTAGAGCAATTTGAAATCCTACTCTCCTAAGAAACTTATGTCTTTAGCTAGTGTATTGATGGATGCCTATCACAGTCTTGTGAAGGATAGGGATTTCTTGACCTTAGAACTAGGAGAAATTGAACAAACCAGAGATGATTTAGTGTCCGTAGTTATTGACCATAAGGAAACAATTGAAAACTTCAGAGAAGAAAGAAATGATCTCTTGGAAGTAATTACAGACCTAAGGGAAACGATAGAGAGACCAAGGACTAAGTCAACCTGGAACTTCTGGAAAAGGAAAAGAGATAGCCAGTGAGGAACACATTAGGCTTGAAAATGAGTTGAAAGATGTGATAACTAGGATGTGTGTTGAAACTGAGAAAAACAAGAACCTCCAAACTTATCTGGAAAGAGTAAAAGATGATCTCGAGTCCCTAAAGTGGACCTGTTCCTCAGAAGCTATCACTACCATGCACATTAATAATGGTGGAAACAGGCAGGGAATATGGTTCAAAAGGGAGAAAACTCCTTACAACCCTCACAGCAAGTACGTCACTATTTCTGATAACAGGCTTTGTACCCAATGTGGGAACAATGGGAACTTCAAAGAAAATTGTCAAGCCAGGGTTCAATCTGTTCAGAAAAACAAAGTGTTTGTTGAAAAAGTGACTACAAAAGAGGGACTAGGTTCCACTCACAAAAAGCGCACATTACCTGCATGGACTAAGTGAGCTCTTATGCATCATCTTGCCTACTACAAGGGACCCAAACTTGCTTGGGTTCCTAAAACTAACTCTTGATCTTCTTGTGCAGGGAACACTGAAAGGAAGCGGTCAATAATGGTTCATGGATAGTGGGTGTTCAAAGCACAAGACAGGGAACACCATGGACTTTCTTTCATTAAAAGCCCTTCAAGGAGGGAGTGTATCCTTTGGTAATGGAAAAAAGGGATACACTCTTGGAGTTGTAAAAGTCGGGAAGTCACTCACTCATTTTATTAACAACGTGTACTATGTTAATGGCCTTAAGTACAGTCTCTTAAGTGTCTCTCAGATCTGTGATAAAGGAAACAAGGTGGAATTCTTGTCCAAGATATGTACAGTTACTGATCTGGTAACTGGTGAAGTGGTACTTGTGGCCAAGAGATACAAGAACATCTATGTTGCTGATTTTGAGTACTTACAAAGTGGTGATCTGAGTTGTCTAAAAGCTGTTGATGATGATGTTGAATTGTGGCACAGAAGACTGGGCCACGCAAGCTTTTCTCTTCTGAACAAACTAATTCAGAATGACCTGGTCCATGGTATGCCCATGTCAAAGTTTAAGGTGCAAAAAGTTTGTGATGCTAGAGCAAAACACGTGAAGTCCTCGTTTAAGTCTAAAAGGGATGTGAGCACCTCAAAGCCACTAGAGTTTTTGCATATGGACCAATGTAGTCCTATGAGAGTGCAAAGCAAAGGAGGAAAAAGATACATTTTTGTAATAGTGGATGACTACTCTAGATTCACATGGACTTTATTTCTTAGAACTAAAAATGACACCTTTGCGGTGTTTATGGCCTTTGTGAAGAAAATCCAGGTGAAGATGGAGTCTAGAGTCTCATGCATTAGATCAGATCATGGAACAAAATTTGACAATGTCAAATTTGATAAGATGCAATGAAAAATGGCATCACCCGCAACTTCTCAGCTCCCAGAACTCCCCAGCAAAATGGAGTAGTGGAAAGAAAGAACAAAATTATGGAAGAGATGATAAGAACAATGCTAATCGATAGTGGAATTGCAAAGAACTTCTGGGTTGAAGCAGTCAACACTACCTGCTACTTGGTGAACAGGTGCATGATCAGATCACTCCTGAACAAAACCCCGTATGAGTTGCTGAATGGAAGGAAACCCAAGCTGACTCACCTACGAACATTTGGGTGCAAATGTTATGTTCTCAATAATGGAAAGGATCAACTTGGTAAATTCGATGCCAAGAGTGATGAAAAAATATTTCTGGGCTACTTTTCTCAAAGCAAAGCGTATAAGATATATAATAAGCGGACTCAATGTGTTGAAGAAAGTTTTCATTTTATTTCTTATAAGTCTTATCCATCCTATAAGAAGAGTGCTGAAGAATATCAAGATGAAACCCTTACTAGTCCGTGGTGAAGTTATTGACATGACAAATGGAAAGGCAGATATGATGAGCCAAGTAAAAGAGCTGAGTGAAGACAATATTGCCTCATCGTCAATGGAACCAGGTACTTCAATTATAATCACTGAAGCTGAAGAAAGAGTGGTTGATGCAGTTTAGGGTACTCCACTAGCACCTAAGAAAAGAACATAGGAAAACCAGTCAAATGTACCTTCGTTCTCTCTAAATGAACCTCATACGTCTAACTGGAGACACAAAAGCTCTCATCCTCTTGACAACATTATTACCCCTCTAGATTCCGGAGTACAAACCAGTTCAAAAGCCAGAAATTCACTTGCCTTCTCAACCTTTCTCTCCCAAATAGAACCCAAGAATATCAAGGAAGCCTTGAAAGATGCAGATTGGATTACAGCCATGCAAGACAATTTAAATCAGTTTGAAAGGAAAAATGTTTGGCACCTGGTACCCAGACCCTCAAATCAAACCATTATAGGAGCCAGTTGGGTATTCAGGAACAAGCTTGATGAACAAGGAAATACCACAAGGAACAAGGCCAGGCTAGTGGTTCAAAGCTACAATCAGGAGGAAGGGATTGACTATGATGAAACATTTTCACCAGTTGCTCGCATGGAAGCAATTATAATTCTAATTGCTTTTGCATCTCATGTGGAATTCACCTTACTCCAAATGGATGTCACAAGTGCATTTCTGAATGGTCTTCTTAAGGAAGAAGTCTATGTGAAGCAACCTCCAGGGTTTGAATGTCATGAACACCTTGAATATGTGTTTAAACTGGACAAAGTATTGTATGGATTGAAGCAGGCTCCTCGAGCTTGGTTTGAAAGGTTGTCAAAGTTCCTCTTGGAAAATGTCTTTAAAAGAGGAAAAACTAACAATACCCTGTTCTAAAGAAATGAGGAAGGAACCTGCTCATTGTTCAGGTCTATGTTGATGATATCATATTTGGAGCAATAGTTGATTCTCTGTGTGAAAAATTTGCAAAACTCATGGCAAATGAGTTTGCAATGAGTATGATGGGGGAACTGAAATTCTTCTTGGGTCTTCAAGTAAAACAGTCCACAAAGGGTACATTCTTTAGTCTGCAAAAATACATTAGGGAGCTCTTGAAGAGTTTTGACATGGAAACATCAAAGGTGATAGACACTCCCATTGCTACAGCCACTCGACTGGACATGGATGAAACTGGGCCTCCTGTGAATCAAACCATGTATAGAGGCATTATTGGGTCTCTTCTCTATCTTACTACCAGTAGACCTGATATTGTCTTCAGTGTGGGGATATGTGCAAGGTTTCAATCAAATCCCAAGGAATCTCATTTGAAGGCAGCCAAAAGAATTCTGAGATATATTAAAAAAAACACAGGACCCGGTCCTTTATTATCCCTTAGGTGACAGTTTTAATCTCATTGGATATGCTAATGCAAACTATGTAGGTTATCTTATGGATAGGAAAAACATTTCTGGAATGGCTCACTTTCTAGGTTCATGTCTCATCTCTTGGGGCACAAAGAAGCAAAATTCAGTGGCTCTTTCAACAGCTGAAGTAGAATATACAGCTACAGCATCCTGTTGTGCTCAACTTTTATGGATTAAGTAGCAACTGGAGGATTTTGGGGTACTCACTGACAGTGTGCCCCTTCTATGTTATAACACCAATGCACTTAACATGGCCAAGAATCTAGTTCAACACAAAAGGACCACGCATATTAATGTGAGCATCACTTTCTGAGGGACAATGTTGAGAAAGGGTTGATATGTATGAAGTTCTGTAGCACAAAAGACCAAATTGCATATATCTTCACCAATGCATTAAGTAGGGACTATTTTGAAAGAAAAAGAGTAAAGTTGGGGCTTTTAAAGCCCAATTGAGAACCTGATTCCTCATTGTTTGGCTATGAAAATCACCTTCAGGAAAAACTGGCTAAAAGTATTTTCTGGCTATGTCTAACTCACTTCAATACCATTGTAGGTAAACACGTATGATGAGTATAGAAGTTGTAGATACAGTACATGGATGATAAAAGAGGATTGATACTTTCAAATAACAGGTCAAGAACCTGGTTCTTGTACCAAAGGTTAGTAATTCTGTGCATTCTTTAATACACATCTTAAAAAGGGTACAAAACACAACTGCCATGTCATTCACCTTTTCAGACCCTGATGTCACGTCCCTTTGTTTCAAATCATTCCATCTCCATCTGAAACATTGCACTTCTCCACGCATAACCACCGTTTCAGAACCGGTCCCTATCTCTCTTTATTCATAATTATCCATTCTTAATAAAACCCTCCTCTGTTCTCCACAAACCATAAGTCCTCCATTAGAACTTCCCAAGGCACCCTTACTATATCTTCTAATGGATGATATGCCATGTCATTAACCTTTTCAGACCCTGCTGTCACGTCTCTTCATTTCAAATCATTCCATCTTCCACTGAAATGTTGCACTTCTCCACGCACAACCACCGTTTCAAAACCGGTCCCTATCTCTCTGTATTCATAATTATCCATTCTTAATAAAAACCTCCTTTGTTCCCCACAAACCATAAGTCCTCCATTATAGCTTCCCAAGGCACCCTTACTCTATCTTCTAATGGATGATACTAACTCCGACATCCCTGCCTCAGTCGTACATGTTACTGAAAAACCTATGGAGTCCTCCGTCCCTTCTGAGACTTTTATAACCACTCCCACTCTCCCTGCTAGAATCATACCTCACCCAAATTCTCCATCTCTTTCCATTTCAGAAACTCCTAAAAGTATTGATCCATCCTCTCTATCTTCTGAGGTTCCCAAATAATCAAAAAGCAAGTGGAGAACAAGGTCAAAGCCATGAGGTCACTAAGGGTTCTGCCATTGTTGTTACAGATTCCATGGTGGCAGTAGTGACGATTGAGAAAGAAAATGGTGTAATCATCTTTGTGGTATCTACTAACGGTGTCCTTCAGTAGATAATTACTCAAAAAACGAGGTATAGGGTATGGGGGAAGAAGGAGCTATAGTGGTTGTTGAGGATGTTGCACTAGCAGAAACTACTAGGCTCTCACATGAGGAACCTGATCCCTCTCCGGAGGACTCAGGTCAGGGTTCTCATTCCCAGGACAGTTCTGCTCCTACATTTGATGCTGCACTTTTGGACATTCAAGCTCCTGAGATGAGGTCCAGCGATGAGGAGGATCTAGAAAACTTGGCTCTCGATGCATTCATAGTTAAGCAGAGGGTTGTGACCACTCTTGAGTCTTCCACCAAATGACCTACCATCAGGTTGCAAGCTAAGGTAGCCTACGACTCCGCCCTTCAAAAGAGTAGAAAAAGTAGTAAGAAGTAAAGGAGGAAGCTGGTGAAAGATAGTGTGCCCGTAAGTGATAAGGCATTCCCTATGGTAGATGTGGAAGAGGAAACACTAGATGAACCTGGTTCACTGGTGAGATGGTCCCACAAAAAGAAGCAGCCTGCTTCAGTAGAGAAAGTTTCAACTTCTAGCTCCAAGTTGAAAGATGTTGTGAGTGAGTTTTCGTTGAGGATGTGCTAGTCAAACCCAACGGAAAAGAGAAATCAAGTAGTGGTAAGTCCTACAAATAAAAGTTTAAAATTGTTCAAGAATTTGGTTCTGTGAAGAGGATGAGAAGTGAAGTCAGCCTTGGTTCAGAACGCCTGAGGCACCAAAAGGTTCTGCTGGGTCGTACGTTTGACCCCAACAATCTCTGAGATGGCTGGTATGCGACAAGTTCTTGAAATGGTTGAGTTTCAATGATGGGGGAATCTATTCCAATTAGATGCACCTAAGGTGTATGGGGATGAGGTAAAAAGCTTCTTTGCTAGCCTCTTTCCCATTGATACCGACTGTATTTGTGCTTTGGTTAATGGAGTAGATATCGTGTTCGATGTAAAGTTGCTTTGAGAAATTCTTAAAGTTTCGAAAGGTTGTGTGTCCAGTGTAAAGGATGTGTGTCAGTTTAATTTCTGAAATGTTGTGGTAAAGGACAATGCAAACCAAAAGGGGGACCAGATCCACAAGAAGACGTTTCCCTATATCTATCGGCTGCTTTTCAAATGGGTAAGCAAAGTTTTCTTGCCTCGAGCTGAGATGAGGTATGTGACTTCTAAGTCTGACCTATTCTTGATGAAGAAACTGGATATCTTTACTCCAGTAAGCCTGCCTGCTATTATGATTGAACATATGCAAAATGTAGCCACCTTCAATGATGGTAATCATGGCCTTCCCTACGGGTTTTTACTTACGCAAGTGTTTAAATTCTTCGAGGTTCCACTGGGGAAAGGCAAGGTGGGACTAAGAAGAAGACTTTCTCACAGATAACGTTGGAAGAATGCAAGTGCATAGAAAAGAATGGGTGTTATGAAGTACATCAACCGTCTCACAGATCATTAATGCTCAAAATAGTGCAACTGAGGAAATTCGTCGGTTGAAGGCTAGGAATGCTATCCTGGAAGGTCAGCAAGCCCAAGGAGTTTCGATGTCAAATGACGAATTAGCTCATTTGACAAAAGAGAATGATGATCTCAGGGCGCAAGTAGAGACCTAAAAGCAGAACTGCTCAATGAGCAAAAGTCGGCCAATGCCCGAATAGACCTCGTTCTCCAAATAATTCCTGCAGCCTCCAAGCCCTCTACTCCTAGTGCCCCTAAGTACCCCTTCAGTGACCAGTTTCTAGAAATGTCCTTTTAAGTTTTTTTTTCTTGGCAGATGTTTTGTTTTATTTTTTTGATATGGTTAGAATGAAACAGTATTGCTCCTGTCTTAACAGTCCAATGTTATCTTTGCTTTTTAAGCGAAGGCATATTAAATTTTCTATCTATATAAAATCTCTCATCTTTTATTATCTCATTGCTTTAATTTTATGATTCTCTTCTGTATCATGTTGTGTGCTCATATGTGGCATGTGTTAGCTCGAATAGACTTTTATATGTTGTTTATCTATTTGTGTCTTTTAATGATGCCAAAAGGGGGAATAAATAAGTGTGGATAAAATGATAAGGAAGGCATAAAATTAGGGGGAACTTGTGCTCTCCTGTTACTTAATCTGGTTCTCCTTGCTCTAAATCCACTTTATCAATGTTTAAGTTTTTCATCATCAAAAAGGGGGAAATTGATAGGTTTTCAATGTCTTTGCCTTATGTTTTGATGATCTAACAAACTTACTATCAAGGATAGGGAACATGACACACTTGGAATATACTGTAAGTTAATGGATTCTAGCTAAATGTGAACTGCATAGCTTCAGGAGATTAGAAACCAAACAAGGATTCGATACTCTTATGGTTCCCTCATCATTGTACAAAGTCAATTGGATACGGCTGGAAGTGACGTGACCGTCTGCACTACACTGTTTCTAGTGCCCACTTATTCCTTGACCAACTAAAGTGCTTACATCATTTCAAGTGATGTCATCAAGGTGTATCAACAATGAGTTTATATCAAAACATCACTTGAACACTTTTGTTTCTTATAAGCTTTTTGCAAAATAGAGAAATTAATTCTCACGAGCTTGAAGAACAAAGTTAGACTCTACTACGGAGTTAGTATTTTGTTATCCTTAGTTGAGTTGTAACTTTGTGATTGTTCTTATTGTATCTCCTAAATTGCATAGCCATAAGCATTGATTAGGAACCCTCTTGTAAAATCCATAAGCTCTCTGAGTTTATGTAATGACTAGGTTTAGTCATAAGTTAAAGCCTTTGTAACTAGAGAGTGACAAAGTGGCTTGTGGTGAGATTATCACAAGTTAGTTAAAGTCTTTGTAACTAGAGAGTGACAAAGTGGCTTGTGGTGAGAGTACCATAAGTTAGTTGAGTTGAATTCTTTGTAATGGAGTCATTATAGAGTGGATTGTAGTAGGTGTATACAAGTTAGTGAAGTTGAAAGCCTACAGGTGTAGGTCGTGGTTTTTGTCCCCTTGAGTTGGGATTTTTCCATGTAAAAATCTTGTCTCTCATATTACTTACAGTTTTATTAGCATTCTTAGAATAACCTCGTAGAGGACCTGATACTCTACTGTTTGGTGGACTCATACAAACTATGATATTTTGGCTTTCATCATTTTGGCCCTCAGTATCATCACCTTCTGGTTCTTCTTCAGTTCCTGAGTACTCGAAATCGGAACCAGAAGAATCGGTAGCATCAAGCCTAGGCGGAAGACCCATTTTGCAGCTAATTCTAGCTGAATGGCCTTAGCGATTCCGGCATCAAAATCAATGACACCCACTTTGGCCTCTTCCAAGGTTTGTATTCTCACGCTATACATAGAATGTGTTTTCTCAATAATGAAGGAAGTTGATTAGCGCTGAAGCTTTTCTTTAAGTTAGTCAACCTCGGCAAAAAGATTCTCCTTTGTGGACCTCATGGACCGGAGGATAACATCAAGGTCACGGACTGTTGATCTAAGAAGCCTATTATGCTCAATAGTTTTCCTATACTTTTCCTCCAACTGGGCATATTTCATCCTGCAGAAGCAAGCTCTTCAATTTTGTAATTCAAGGCTGCCTCTAAATTGATAAATCTTTCATCAGGGGCAGCCTCACGATCGGATGTAGCAAGAATGGCATTATGAACTTCAGACCATTTAGCCTTAGCCTCTTCAAATATAACCCCAACGAGGCGATCTCTTGGCTAAGGGTCTCCACTTCTTGCTCTCTTTGCTGCAAACGAGCCTCTAACATAACAGCCTCAACAACTTTGGTTTCCATTTATAAGAGACGAGCAACAACTTGGTCTCGCTCAACCAAAAGTTGATCCCTCTTGGAGATAAGTTCCTCCTTATCCCGATTCAACCTCTGAAGGCGCTAAAAAGCAAGAAAGTTGGCGTACAAATCAAAAAAGGAAAACTCAGGATATTTTAAGGCAAAAATAGAATAAATAAAAAAGGAACTAAAGAATGTACCACTACGGCATTGTTCATGGAATATTGTTCAACAAGAACTCTCCCGAGAGAGCCTGTATCTTTTACCAATCTTTCGCTGGAGCCGAAGGCTTTAGATAGTTAGCAAGTTCCACCAGCCGAGACAACAAATTGCATCTGGTGGAGACTGAGAGTAAAGTTCCTTCTCCTTTGTGATCTTTTGAGAGGGAACCATAATTTTGCCCCAAATTCCCATGAACTTGTCACGCCCCGAATCCGAGGGACATGACCGGCGCTCGACCGGGTAGCCCCAGTCAAGCGGACCTGGGTGCCTCTCCTACCCAACGTGTTACCCCGCATTCTTCATTACTTATTAGCCAGGAGAAATAACCATTTACAATGAAATCACTCTTTTTTTATTACAAAACATACATATGGTACATGATTCTTAGCTTGGTTTACACTTTACATAGCCCAACGTGCAAGATACATATTACATAAGTTCATGACCCACATTTCCTGTCTATGGAGCCTCTAAACATGAAAAATAGATGATATAGTACTTGTCGGTAACAAGGCTTCGGCTACACCTTATACAAATACCAAAACGAGATCCCAAAACAGAAACGGCATGTGCCACGCAGGGCCCCGAAAGGAAAGGGGCTCACCAATTCAGCTGACGGGAAGTAATGAAGAGCTACAGTTGGTGGACTGGGGTACCTGCTATGGATCCACCTGCAATCATAACACGAATGTAGCGCCCCCGGTAAAAGGGATGTTAGTACACTTGAATTGTACTGGTATGTATGAACAAACTTGCTCCAAGTAAACTCAAGCCATATACAAGTAGGTAACAATAATAGAAACAATAATCAAATGCACAAGGAAAGGAACAATCAGGCCAAACAAGTTTTCAATCTCTCCTGTTTCCCCCTTCCACAATTCCACGTCAATGATTTCACAATTTGCTCAAATGTTTATTTCAATAGTGATTTCGATCACTTTCCACCCTTATTACCTCGGCCACCCTTATCACCACAACCCGCACCTTATAACTTCGTGTTGCGGCGCGCAACCCGATCCCACCGTACAGTCACAATTCACCAACAACACAACAACAATCAACAATTAACAAAGATCAACAAAAACACTTCTTAAGAAATAACAACAACAATTTACAAGTATTTCCATAACCATCAATACTATTTTCCGTCATATCCAAAAACTCACATGTGTTTTACATCACTACGACAATTGCCCACAATAAGCGATAGATGTGGTTATCACAATTATTCCAGTTGCATCATTTACGATTTTCTTTCATCATTTGTTCCTCAATTCTTACCACATGCACAATCACAATAATTTCATGAATAAGCCACACATATATCACATACCAAACATTCGTACACCAAACAAGGTGATTCTATAAAGATCAAGGTTAGCCATACATACCTGGAGCCGAATTCCCTTTTAATATCTACTTCCAACTTTACCAAAAATCCTCGCAACGTCAATCTAGTGCACAAATTAATACATATTTCTTAGAATCAAAGTTCACAATCACTACCCGAACAAATTTAGGTTATCAACCCTCATTTACACAATTTTTTTACTTCCACCTAATTACTATTACTAGATTTAGGTTTTAATAGACATGCATGAGTGTTTCGACCCTTATTACCAAGAATTAATGCATAAGAATCTCCCTTTTTCTTAAAATCTAAAAATTAATGAAAAAGAGTTGGGGACCTTACCTGCAAGAATGGAGATGAAGATGATTCTCAAGCATTTCCGGGCCTGGGCGACGTTGGAAAATCAAATTGATGAAGATGAGAATTTCTCTCTCAAGAACCCTCTCTCCCTTCTCTCTAGTTTTATCCAGAAAAATGTGTAAAAATAAAGGGTTGGGGTGTTTTATTAAAGAAGAGCTCAGGTTGAAAAATTAGAAAAATCTGGAGCCGAGTCGGGTCTGCGGTCGCACTCTGTGATCGCAGAGTGGAAATGCGGTCCGCATAATGGACCACAGAAGTGCTCCTAAAATTTGACTTCTCTGCCTGGGTTTGCGACAGAAATGCGGTCCGCATTCCTGTTCTGCGATCGCATAATGCACCGCAAAATTGACCTTCACAAATCCTTGAGGAATTTATGCGACGATTATGCGGTCCGCATATTGATTATGCGTTCGCATAATAGACCGCATTTTCAACTTCAATTTCGACTAACTCACTGGTTAACTCTGCGGTAGAAATGCAGTCTACATACCTAATCTACGACCGCATTCTGGACCGCATAATCAAAAGTTTCTGGAAAATTTTGATTCTTGATTTTTAAGTGCAAAATCAGTAAAAAGGGTCCGAACCGCGGTGTGCTTCACATTCCTAACACATAATCGGAACTTGGCACAACGAGCTACTAGGTTTTGAGCACAAAATTTTACGAGGCCTTACAGAACAAGGGACTAGGGAAGAGGCACATCTTCTCCTCAGGCAGATGCGGCCGGTGGAGATGATGTAGTAGTTGCTGGCAGAAGATTTGGTGAAGAAGGTGACGAAGTTGATGGCGCTGAAGGATGAGAAATAGTTGCGGCGAACGCAGTGCTGGTTGTTAGTTACTCATCAACTGAAGACGATATCAGCTCGGTACTCAGCCTCACAGTACCGGGTGCAGCGATTGGGATTGGGCAACGAGATTTAGCATTTTCCACCATTTAAAACTCCCCCCAAAATACCTAGTTATCATCCTCGGTTAGTGTAACTAACTTAACGGGTTGAGTATTCTGTTGAGATGATAATGATCATTGTCTTCTATGTAGAGAATAGCTCTCATCACTAGCTTCTCCGTCATCGTTGATCATCACGACATCTATGACCGGCCCAGGCAAAGGGCTCATCACAACGACTTCCAAAGACGACTCGGGGGAGGTATTCTTTGCCCTCTTATTCTTTACCCCAGTCATGGAGGAACACTTTCTTTTTGGTTGCTTGTTCTCCGGTCGGGGTCTCCGTGAAGAATTACTTATACCCGAAGTAGGCGCGAAATACATGTTCGAGTAAGCGCCTCCTGAAGCACCCTCGCTACATCAGTAGGATCACCCAAAACATCCTCTTCGGGGATGGAAACCATGACCGAGGGTAGACCTGAATTCAGGAAAAAGGGAGAAAGGATCAATCAATTTTGTCACGCAAAAAGTAGAAACGAGATGAGTCTGAGTTACCATGATTTTTTTCCGTCCACCAATATTTGAGGGCCAATTCTTTCCATGTGCGGGTTTTGGGCATAGTTGTCGCTCCCCCTTTTTTTTCCTCCGCGGAGAAAAGTCTGGGTTTCGACGTTCAAGGGGGTAATAACTCATTTCCTTTTGGGATTTGGGTATTTGAAGAGTCGCCACCTAACGGATTATGGTGCGTTAGGGAACCTAGAGTGATTAACTCTTAGACTAGTTTGCATTACAAGAGATTTAGGGTAAGTGCTCGAAATAACCTTGAGGAGAAGGTATTAGGCACCCCTCTCGGTCCATAACGGTAGGTCCCGGCCAAATTTATACTTATGTGAATTAGTCCTTTTAAAAAATAAATAGTTTAACACGTACTTGCAAGTAAAGGCATGATTTGACATTTCTAAATGCATGTATGATTCAAGTAATGGAACAGAAAAATTTGAATAACTTTACATATTAAAGAAAAAGTAAACAACGGGAGTTGGGAAAGAGGGGTCCTAGATTGGTTAGCCTACAGGATCATACCCACACAATGCTAGATAATCAATCCTCAATGAGGGACTACACGTGACATTAGTGCGTACTTATCATATCCCTACTACCCAGTTCCCTCCCCTTGGTCATAGCTTAAAGCGCTCTAGTAACCTTGAAAGATATCCTATGCGTGCACTACCCGTGCCTTCCTCGTGACCCTGGAGGTATTTTAAGACCTCTAATTTTAGGTGGTTCTAGACCATCCTAAGGTTTTTAAAGAAGAAAGTCTAGGCGTCAATCAAAACAATTAGGACTGCATTTAAAGAGGGAACAATTAAAGGCTGATATTTACCTCCACAAACATAACAAGTAAGTGCACACCGCAAACAACAATTTCAAGCATTTAAGTGAAAATTCATAGAACATGATATCTAGGTGAGCAAAAAGTATACAACATTGAATTAGGATCAAAGTGTCAAAGACCTATTCCGATTGCCTACTGATTTTAGACCTGTTGAATGTGAGCAGTCTCAAATAACAAAGCGCAGTTTTATAGTTGCAGTATTTTAATCGCCCTATAGGCTTGCCTAAGTGCATAACAGTGATGTCCTAAGAGCATGATATCTATATTGATTAGAAATGTAGTAAAACAGTGAACAAATTTTGAATGGACCACTTGAGACCCTATAGGCATGCTTTCTAGCGATATTAATTAAGGCAGCATTGGAAACTTATTAAAGAAGTGGACAGATTAGTTAACTAAACCAATTCAGAATATATAAACATGAATTGAACTGACTTTTCTAACTGAACTGTTTATGTCTTATATGCAGGACTTCTAATTAAGCATAAAGTAAAACAACAACATTCATTTAACAAAAGTGAAACCCCTATAGGCATGGTATCTATAGAGTTGATTTTAACCGTATAGGCACGATCACTATTATTAAAGCCGGTTTAGATCCTATAGGCATGGTTTCTAATTGTGTGGAAGTACAAGCAAACATAACAAATACATTCGAATCAACATGGACCCTATAGCCATGGTATCTACCCAATTTTACCCACAATATATAACTAGCCTCCCTTTTTCACTAATCACCCTACTGTTGGTTTACAATAATTATTACAAACCAATGAATTGAAATAAAAAATTGCATAAATAGAATAAAAATTAATCTATAGGGATCCTGCAGTATGCCCAAATGATTTCCAATCCTCTAGTAGTCTCAAATTCCAATGTTCATAGCCAATTTCATGTCTAGGTGTGTTAGAGTTTCCTAAGGACCTCAAGGATCCCAGGCAGTGCTCACACCTAGACCTTTCTTAAATAATAACTGATTTAGGTGTAGTGTGGAAAGGCCAGCTCTGACATGCCAGAGTTCAGAGAGATCTCAAGGGTCTCAAGGCAGTACACATATCAGAGGGGCAAACCCTAATATTCTAATAGTAGGTAGAAGTGCATAATAGTTTGAAAGAGTTTAATAGAAAGGTTTTAGGACTGAAAAGAAATTTTGAAAATCATTATTGATAAAACAATTTGAGGGAAAGTGTAAAGGAACAATTTGCAATCAGAACACAAGACAAAGAACAAAAAAGCTTTACGAAGTAACTTTGACAAGTAGCTTTCAAACAAGGGAAGATGGATTGGGAACATAGAGAGTACAACTTAATGAAACACACAAACAATAGGGTACATAGAGTTTTGAGAGGGTTCCATAGAACTAGCAGGTAAAATGCAGGTCATAAAAGAAACATGTTGAAGCCATTCTAGGGAGAGTAATTAGCTTAGCAGGAGTGGGGCAGAACAGGCAAAGACAGGTGAAGGCATGCTAATTACACAAAGGGCAGAGTCTAGGCATGCTATATAAACAGAAGTAGTCAAACAGGCTTAGTTTCTTATGTAGACATGTTAAGCAAGATAGCAAACAAGCAAGTAAAAGGGAGGCATCCTAGTTATAAATTTGAACAAGCAATATTAGGAATGATGGGTAGGCAGTAAACAAAATCAAGAATAAACTTAGGCCATATGAACTAAAGCAGTAAGTAAATACATAGGTTTTGATTCTTAAAAATTAATCAGAAGCATACCTAGTTAAAGAAAGAAAACACAAGATGTGAGTAAGGTATTGTGCAATTCTCAGCCTTGGCTTGCATCCGGCTAGAATTAACAGGGATTACAGGTAGGAAATCGAGCAGAGAGAACTTTTTAGAGTGTAAAAGAAATAGTTTCTCAACTATTGTTCGTGTCTGAAGTGAGAATAGGAGGGAGTTTATATAGTAATCAGAAGCTTAGCAAAATAATGTAAGGGATCAATTAAGTAATAATTAGAGAAATTCATGGAATCAATCACATGTAAAATCAGTATGTCTTCCCTTTAATCAAGTGATAATCAATGAATGGTAAAGTAGGATGAATACTTAAGGAAAGTAATCAAGTATGACTTAAGTACATAGTAGGTAATAGGGGTGGCAAATGGGCGGGTTGGGCTGAATTTATGAGGGTCAAGATGGGTTAGGTCAATAAATGGGTCATTTTTCAACCCAGAATAAAGTGTACTTGGGTTAAGATGGGTTAGATCAATAAATGGGTCATTTTTCAACCCAAAATAAAATGTACTTGGGTTAAGATGGGCTAGGTCAAGAAGGGCTAAACAATGGGTCAGAACCCAACCTGCCCAACTTGACCCATGTTTTAGAACCATGTTCATCTTGCATAAAAAAATTCTTTACCTTAAAATATGTAAGTTAACACATATATTTTACGGGTGGGGTGGTGCAGAAAAACGATAAAACAAAAAACATAAAACTGAAAATTGAAATAAACAAAAAAAGTTTAAAAAAAAATTGAGGGAGTTTGCGCGGGGGATTTGCGGGGAGAGGGGTGCAGAAAAACAAAAAATTGAAAATACAAAAAAAAAAAAGTGAATTTTCTTTAGGGGGTTT
>MU685704.1:92660-106413 GCA_026770625.1 Nicotiana glauca
GGGAGGGTGGGTGGGTGGTGCAAAAAAATAAAAAAAAACTAAAAATAGAATAAATAAATAAATAAATAAAATTGGGGCAACTAAGTAAATTTCTACGTAATTGAGTTGAGATCCTTTATTTTGGGTGAGTTTCGTGAGTTATATTCGGGTTGTTAAATGGGTCAGAATGGGCTATAAAAATAGGGAAATTTTCATAAAACACTATCTTTTAGTTGTAATTAGCCATCTATAGATAAAATTTGCTATATTACGTATTATAGATACCTTTTATATGGTTATAAGATGTATTTGATATATTTAAGCTATTGTATTCATGAATACAGTAGCAAAAATAGGCGTGAATCAGGGAAGTTCAGCTAATCAGTTGTTGTATTCTAGTGTATTCGACTATATTTATGGAGTGAAACATGGTATTATAGCTGGACAGATTATTGTATTCGACTATATTCACGGCGTGAAATAGGGAATTATACTATTTTTAAAACGGAAAGTGAATCAATTAACATAATAGAATCCTAATATAACTCAACAAACTCAATTATAACACATAAATTTTGTATTTTCATTTATAAAAAAGATTCTCAACCAAAAAATACCCCAAAAATATAGCAATCTTCAGAGAAATTATATAATACATCTGAATACATAAATTATATTAAGTAGAAAAAACTTATGAATACATTCATGGCATATAGCGAGATAGTGAATACGATCAAATACATAGAATACAGCAGGATATATTAAAATACAATGAAAAAAAGACAGAGAATATAATAAATACATGGAATACATCGAGATACATTGAATTACAATAAAAAAAAAGATAATGAATACAATGAAAATCATGAAAATACAACGTAATATGTTGAAATTACATTAAAATATATTTAAAAAATGTTCTTCTTCATCGCGAAAGAAAGAAATCGTCACTTAGTGGATCTCCGAAACCGAATCCTCTTTCCACAATCGCCGCCATCTCCTCATTGGACTTGAAATTATGAGCAATATTCCCAAGTTCAAGTTGATCAAAAATCTTGATAATTTTGAGTACTACTCAAATAATCAAAATCTTGAACTTCGTATCGGTTTATTTCAAAGTTGGTTACTGCATTTATTCCACGGAATTTTATTGCTGCAATGTCATAAGCCACCGCCAACTCCTCTACTGCAGTTCAATTCTAGAAGAAGACAAAGCAAAAAGAACAAAAAACAGTTGATTAGCGTATAAAGGGAGGGGAAAGTGGGAAGGGATAGAAAGAAAATCGATGGAAGAAGGAGGAGATCGGAAATTTTAATGGGATGGGGGAAGAGGATGGGATGTATCAAAGTAGAGAGAGAAAGAAAATAATGTAACTAATTAGCGTATTTAGTGGCTTAGGGCTAGGAGGTAATCAAAATTAAATATTTTGCTATAAACCTTAAAAGGTATCTATAGAATATACTTTTTTTAAATGGTATTTATTTAAAATAAATAAGGTGTTAACCTTTTCTATAGGAGGTAAAAATTCCTAAAAAATAATGAGTTAACTTGGGCTCAGCCCAAATTGACCCATGAGCTAAAATATTTATAGCCCAACCCCTTAATCTCTGGGCTAGTTGAGCGGGTTAGATGGGTATGGGCTCAAATTGCCAGCCCTAGTAGGTAATTAGAGGCGAATGCACAGGAGTTTCAATTAAGGAAACAATCAGTAAGAATCAGCAAAATAACAAGTAAGGCAAGGGAAATTTAATTAAGGCACGAAGTTCAATCAAACAACGTAGAGAAGTAAGAATCAAAAGTTTTGTTTAAGGAAAAGAGTCCAAATCGACCCAGGAAATAAAAACTTCAGAATAATAAAGGGTTCAATCAAAGAGAAAATTATGTAAAGAGTCAACAAGTTTTGCAGACAAAATAATATAAGAAATGAATAGTCGGGATTCGACACATAATTTTAACGAAACAGATTGTTAAATCAAGAAGACGACACTGATTTAAGCAGAAAGATATAGGTCTTACCATGAATAGTCGGAATGAACACAAACATATAAAATCAGTAAAATGTTGAACTAAGAAACTCAATAGAGGCATATTAGGATAAAAAAACCAATAGACATTCAAATGGAAAAAGAGAAATCACAAGAAATAAAGCAAGAACACAGTCAATACACCAGTACTCAAAAACTAAACAAAGAATGTCAAAAATTAGGGATTTTAGTATAAATGAGTTAAGGTTGTAGCAAACGCATGAAACCAGTCAAAACACATAAGAAGCAGAAGATCAAACACTCAAAAATCATCAAACATATTGAAAAAGAAATTTCCAGAAACCCAAGTTTAGAAAAAATTGAAAAATCATTTGAAAATCACACGATTCTTGTAAAAAAACTAAAAGATTTTTGTAAAACTTCTATGAAATAGATCCAAACTATTTCATATCTATATATATCTAAGAGGTTCGGAAGAAAGAAATTAGGATTTAGAGAAGAACAACACAAAGATGAAGAACCAAACCTAGAAACCTATAGATATAGGAATATCTCACTCAGAACCAAACCAGGACAGCCTGAAATAGGTGAGAAATGTCCATAAATGCAAGCAAACTAACCTTGGTCCCTTGAGGACCCTGAAGATGGTGATACCAATACAAGAGAGGCTATTAGAGACCTAGGGATGGTGAGAAACCACCATAGATAGCCATAGATGAGTGACGTCGAGGTCCGATTAGGGTTAGGTTTAAAAGTATTTGAGAGAGAAGAGGGATTTCAGGGCAGCAGATGGTGGGAAATGAAAAGTTTTGGGGGGGGGGGGGGTCATTTGGGACTAAAAAAAGAAGGGGTTGTTTGTGGCCGTTGATCTCTATGATCAACGGTCAAGATAAAAAGGGTTTTGGGGTCGGATCGGGTATTAGGATTTGGGATGGGTAAATTTAAATTGAAATTGGGCTGGTATTGGGTTGAATTAGGACTAAAATTAAAATTAAAAATAGGCCAGATTTTAAATAACCAATATTTAATAACTACATAATTTATAAAAATAATAAATGAGTTCCAAAAAAATATTTTCATGTACTAAAATAATTTAAAATAGTAATTTAATATTTTAAAAATATAAAAGACCATTTTATGCATCAATAATGTAATTATGCATTAGTATGAGCTATTATTGCAAAGATATAAAATTTAGCCTAAAAATGTACATATAATTATAAAAAATACACTAAAAATATTCAAACACTATGTTGGCATAAATAATGAATTTAGATGGCTAAATAATTACAAAAGTAATTCGAAGGATAATTATTGGATATTTTATAAATAAAAAGAGAAGAAATAAATTAATTTTGAGCTTATAAAATTATAGAAAAATTTAAAAATGCTTATGCATGCTTATAAATTCATATGTGCTATTTTAAAGTATATATATGTATCAAAAATACATGAGGAAAAATCGGGTATCAACAGCTGCCCCTCTTTATCCGGAAAGGATGAAAGAGTTTTCGGGTAAAGAAATGATAGCCAATTCTGACCGATTCGGATGTATTGAAAGATAGAGGCTGAACTTTGGTCTTGAGTTGCTTATATATCCTTGGTTTTATAGTAATCACTCCATGTGTAGTTCTGGATTCATTGGCGGAATATACCGACGAAGTCATTGCAAGAACGGACACGAGATGCAAGAGTGGTTATGGTGAACGGTTAAGTTTGAGATAGTTTGAAAGAAATGGAGCAAGGTCCCTCCTGCTAGGATAGTGGTTGCTTGTTGACCACCTATAGACGAAGATATGCTACAGACATGTATTTGTGCTGAAGTTTAAACATGATGCAAATTACCCTTAGACCATAAAAAGTTGTCTTTGGACGGTTAAAGATGACGTCCTCGGACCATGATGTCCTGGGCCATGAATCGGTTAGTGAGGGATTTGCAGGTCATGAAATGGTGTTCTCGGGCCATAAAGATGGTGCCTCCAAACCATGACGCCTTTGAATAATGATGTGCAAATTTGAGAGATCCTCAGGCCATGGTGGTGTCTTCCGGCTATTAGGATGATGCCTATTAGAATATGACGCCTTTGGACAGGTTGGCAATATCTCAGCCTATGAGATGCAATAATATGATGCTTCCAAGACAAGTCTTAGTCTTGTAAAATGAAGGGCAGAGCTTAGCCCGATTGAAAAGCGAATAGATAGTTCCGGAATAGAGAAATATTTATCAAGGAGGGACAATGCTTAGTCCCATGCAAATGTGGAGGCAGGGATTAGCGTTACGCAAATATGGAGGCAGGGATTAGCCTCATGTAAATATTGAGTCAGGGATTAACTTCGTGCAAAATTGAGCGAGGGATTAGACTCGTGCAAATATGGAGGCAGGGATTAGCCTCATGTAGATATGGAGGCGGGAATTAGCCTCATGCGGGTGTGGAGGCAAGGATTATCCTCATGGAAATGTGGAGGCAAGGATTAGCCTCATACAAAGGTATGGAGGCAGGGATTATCCTTATGTAGATAGGGAGGCATGGATTAGCCTCATGCAAGTATGGAGGCGGGGATTAGCCTCATGCAAGTATAGAGACAGGGATTAGCCTCATGCAGGTGTGGAGGCAGGGATTATCCTCATGCAGATATGGAGGCTAGGATTAGCCTCATGAAGGTATGGAGGCAGGGATTAGCCTCATGTAGATGTGGTGGCAAGGATTAGCCTCGTGCAGGTATAGAAGCATGGATCAACCTCATGCAGGTATGAAGGCAAGGATTAGCCTCATGAAAAGGTATGGAGGCGGGGATTAGCCTCGTGCATATAGGGAGGTAGGGATTAGCCCCATGCATATATGGAGGCAATGATTAACCTCATGCAGATATGGAGGGAAGGATTAGCCTCGTGCAAATATTGAGGCAGGGATTAGCCTCGTGCATGTGTGGAGGCAGGGATTAGCCTCATGCAGATAGGGAGGCAGGGATTAGCCTCATGCAAGTGTAGATGGCAAACAAGAGTAGAATGTTTCTTAGCCGCAGATACATTCAGTGTCTGGTGGACCATTTGGTACTAATTTTGCTTTGTGTATATATATTTGTGGAAGCTATTGCTACGTCAAATGTGCCTGCATTCAAAGAAAAATTGTAAGTTTTGTGAGGGGAGGTCGGTTCGGGCTTTTGTCCGCTGGACTTGTTTTGCTCCGTTCTGGAGGCCTTTTCGAGTTTCCCTAGGAACTTCTGACTGTTACAGAAATAGAGTTTTTGAAAATATGCAATTATTGATAAAAATAGAGTTGCTTTTAGAAACATATTGAAGTATTAAGAAGTTTTGGATGAACTAGTGACTGTAAAACATTTAAGAGACATTGCAGCTTCCTCTTATTAGAATTTTGAGGGTCCTCCTCAAAATTCTGCTTGATCTTTCGGTCATTTATAGGTAACGAGCCTTGTTGAACTTTCTTTAGAATTTTGAGAATCCTTCTTAAAATTCTACCCCAGTTTATTAACCGATTTCTGACCATCTGACATATGTTGGCGTTGGCTGGACTTGCTCCAAACCTTTGAGGGTCCTCCTCAAAATTCTGCCCCAGTTTCTGATCTTGGGGGGAAATGAAAATTTTATTATGATATGACCAAACCCATAAGGTTGCCTACATATCCCCTCTTAAACGGGAATCAGGTCAAGCGTAGTTCAATTACATCAGATGATAAAGTGTAAATAATCTAAGCATAGTATCTCTTGACTGCAACTGAATTGAGTGGTTTTGGCAAGATTTCTCCGTCCATTTCTGCAAGTATGAGTGTTCCTCCTATTAGAACCATGTAAGGACCTTTCCAGTTGGGAGAGAATTTCCCTTTGGCTTCATCTTGATGTGGGAAGATCTTCTTTAATACCAGCTGCCCTGGTACGAACTGTCTTGGTTTGACCCTTTTGTTGAAAGCTCTGGACATTCTATTCCGATAAAGTTGACCGTGACATACTGCGTTCATCCTCTTTCCATCTATAAGGGCTAATTGTTCATAGTGGCTCATTATCCATTCTGCATCGCTGAGTTCAGCTTCTTGTATAATTCTCAAAGAAGGAATCTCTACCTCGGCTGGGATGACAGCCTCAGTACCATAAACCAGCATGTAAGGAGTTGCCCCAGTTGATGTATGAACTGTAGTGCAATATCCCAATAAAGCAAATGTTAGCTTCTCATGCCATTGTTTTTAGTTCTCCCCCATCTTCCTTAGTATCTTCTTGATGTTTTTTTTGGCGGCTTCTATGGCTCCATTCATCTTAGGTCTGTAGGCTGTGGAATTCTTGTGCTTGATTTTGAAAGTTTCACACATGGCTTTCATCAGATCACTGTTGATATTGGCGACATTATCAGTAACAATGAACTCGAAAATTTCGAATCGGCAAACAATACGATCTTTGACAAAGTCTGCGATGACTTTCTTGGTTACAGCTTTGTAAGATGCAACCTCTACCCATTTTGTGAAGTAATCAATGGCTACCAAAATAAACCTATGTCCATTTGAAGCAGTGGGCTCAATCGGACCAATGACATCCATTCCCCAGGTGGCGAATGGCCAAGGTGAGCTCGTTGCATTGAGCTCATTTGGCGGTACTTTTATAATATCAGCATGCACTTGGAATTGGAAGCATTTGCGGACATACTAGATGCAATCTATCTCCATGGTCATCCAAAAGTAACCGGCCCTAAGTATCTTTTTGGCCAAGGCAAAACCATTCATGTGCGGACCACAGGTCCCAGCATGTACGTCCTCAAGCAGTTTGGAAGCCTCTTTTGCGTCGACACATCTTAGCAATCCCAAATTGGGAGTTCTTTTGTACAAATTTCCTATGCTGTGGAAGAAGTGATTGGACAATCTACGGAGTGTGCATTTCTGAGTGTGGTTTTCATGCTCTGGATATTCTCCCTTTGACAAATACTCCTTGATGTCACGGAACCAAGGTTTTCCATTTGTATCTTCTTCAACGTGAGCATAGTAAGTCGGTTGCTTGTGGATTCTCACTAGGATGGGATCAATGAAATTCTTATTCAGATGTTGTATCATGGAAATGACAAAGTGGGCAACACATCGGAAAACTCATTTTGGATTCTGGGGACATGTCGGAATTCTATCTTCGTGAACCTCTTTCTCAATTCCTTCACATGGTGCAAATATGGAAATATCTTGGAATTCTTGATGTCCCACTCTCCTTGTACCTGGTGCACAAGCAAATCTGAATCACTGATTACCAGCAGCTCCTGAATGTTCATGTCAATTGCCATGTTGAGCCCTAGTATGCAAGCTTCATACTCTGCCATGTTGTTGGTGCAAGGAAATTTGAGTTTAGTAGATACCAGATAATGTTGACCCATTTCTAATACCAAAACTGCTCCAATGCCCACTCCTTTGAAATTTGCAGCTCCGTCAAATAACATCCTCCAATCACCATATGCTTCGATAATGTCTTCTCCTATAAATGACACTTCTTCATTAGGAAAATACATTTTCAAGGGTTCGTATTCTCCTCCCACTGGATTTTCAGCAAGTTTGTGAGTTTTCCAGGTCAAAGCACAGCAAGTGCATTCCAGCAGAGAGTACCGTGCTTCATAAGGTGTGAACTTCTTACTCAAGTAATATATGGCTTGCTCCTTTCTCCTTGTCTCGTTATGTTGTCCCAGAACACATCCAAAGGCTCCGTCCAAAATAGATAGATAGAGTAACAAAGGCCGTCCTGGTTCCGGCGGGACCAGAACTGGAGGTGTGGACAGGTACTCCTTGATCTTGTCAAAAGCTTTCTGACAATCATCGGTCCAACTTATCTCGGCATCTTTCCTCAGCATCTTGAAGATGGGTTCACATATGACTGTGGATTGTGCTATGAATCAACTGATGTAGTTGAGACGTCCAAGGAAGCTCATCATATCCTTTTTTCTCCTATGTGGCAGTAATTCCTGTATAGCCTTGAATTTAGACGGATCTAGATCGATCCCTCGACGGCTGACAATGAATCCCACTAACATTCCTATAGGAACCCCAAATGCACACTTTGCGAGGTTCAGTCTTAAGTTGTACCTCCTTAGCATGTCAAAGAACTTTCTCAAGTCTGCTATGTGATCTGCCCCTCTCTTGGACTTGATAATTACGTCTTCCACATACACCTCTATTTCCTTGTGTATCATATCATGAAAGATGGTTGCCATGGCTCTTATGTAAGTAGCCCCAACATTCCTTAGACCGAATGGCATCATCTTGTAACAGTATACCCCTCAAGGTGTAATAAAGGCCATTTTTTCCATGTCTTCTTCGTCCATGCAGATCTGGTGATAACCCACGAAGCAATCTACAAAGGATTGGAGTTCATTATTAGCACAATTATCGATCAGGATTTGTATGTTTGCAATGGAAAGTCATCATTGGGACTTGCTATGTTTAAATCTCGATAGTCAACATATACTCTGACTTTCCCATCCTTCTTCAGAACTGGCACAATGTTAGCTAACCAGGTTGGGTACTCAACCACCCTGAGAACTTTGGCTTTGATCTGCTTGGTAACTTCCTCCTTAATTTTCAAGCTCATGTCTGGTTTGAACTTTTTGAGTTTCTACTTTATTGGCAGACACATGGGTTTAGTAGGAAACTTGTGAGCCACTATGGACGTGCTCAAACCGATCATGTCATCATATGACCATGCAAAAATGTCCTTATACTCTTTTAGGAAATGGATGTACTCTTCCTTCTCTGTTGGTGACAAGTGAATGTTGATGCGAGTCTCCTTGACGGTCTCGGCGTTCCCCAAATTTACTGCTTCAATTTTGTCCAGATTGGACTTGGTCTTATTCTCAAAGTTTTCAACTTCCCTGATAACTTCTTTGGGTATTTCATCTTTTGAATCACTATTCTCATGTTGTGTTGCCTCGTTACATGTCACAGTCATCGGTTCATCAGGAAAAGTAACAATAACACTATAGAAAGGAAAAGTGTAAAAAATAGTAATGAATAATAAAGAACAAATGCATTACATTAAAAACTAAAACAAATCTAGACGAGTACGGCTCGATGAATCGAGCAATTATTTTGAAACAAGTAAATCTTAAAACAAAGTTACTGAAAATCTTAAATGCCTAGAACGGCTATAAAATAGAATCTGCCAAGCTACCCAAGAACTCAGCGGGCCCGGGATGGTGCGGCGGTCCAGTTCTTGAGAACAGCTCTCTTGCTCACATTTTGAATAGTGAGGCCTTCTTCCTCCTCCTCCTCAATTATGGCACTGCAGTCCATGTCTTCATCCTCCAAGAACATATTCTTCAACCCAGCTAATGCTTCCTCTTCTGTAGTTCCCCATATTGTATCAGCTTGGTGAAAAGCTTCATCTAGATGTGGCACTGGTTGCTCGAAAGGGTAATACGATCCACGCCATGGAGGCGACCAATTATTGTATTCTTTCCATGTGTACGGATATCCGAGCCCAAAGGCATTTCCATGACCCTTCAGCCATATTGGTTTAGTGATACCCTGGAGATTCTTCCCCAGCCTTTTGCCGGGCTCATACCCAGACCATGCCAGTATGCTTTCTATTTTGCTACTCCACCCTTTATCTTTCTCGACGGCCTTGACGCATTCAATTTGATGATCGGTTTCCCCTCCTAACCTTCTTCTATGTCCAATGACTGGGATGGTTTGACTGGTGTAAATGGGGATACTCCCATCCCTGTAAATGATCACCTCCAGACAATTCCATTCGAATTTCATGGCTTGATAAAGTATCCATACCATAGTCCCAGTGGCATGGATCCATGGTCGGCCTAAAAAAAGATTGTATGAGGCCGGTATGTCAAGCACCTAAAACTCGACGTCGAACCAAGTTGGCCCCATCAGCAAGCACGGGTTAATTTCCCCAACCGTGGCTCTTTAAGACCCATCGAAAGCTTTCACGTTCATGCTTCCTACTCGTATTTCATGAAAACCTTTGTCTAACCTTTTCAGAGTGTCCAACAGACAAATATTGAGGCTCGAACCTCCATCAACCAAGACCCTGGCAATGAATTTGTCTTCAAATTTCACTATGATATGCAATGCTCGATTGTGATTCAACCCCTCAGGCGGTAGCTCATCCTCATGGAAGATGATCTTATGATTTTCCAGTACTTGCCCTACCATAATGTCCATCTCTCCGCTGTTGATATTATTGGGTACATAAGCTTCACTCAACACTTTCATTAAAGCGATCTTATGTGCCTCTGAATTTTGCAACTGTGATAGAATGGATATCTGAACTGGGGTTTTTTTCAAATGGTCAATGACGGAATACTCATTTGCTTGTACTTTCCTCCACAGGTCATCTGGCCCTATTTCAATGACATGCTGCCTGGTAGTGGCATCCTTACTTGGTCCTCCCAAGTGTTCAGGTGTATAGACTCTTCCGGTCCTAATAATTCCTTGGGAAGCATCGGATTTCTCTACCTTTTGTGAGCACGTAATTTTTTCCTATACGAATTACTCCCATAAATTCAAGAAAATAAATTTTTCCCATTATGTGCAATTTCGTAGATTTTTATAGCATTTTTTTGTTAATTGTTCGCATTTGTCTGTGCACGTTTATTTTATTTTATTCATAAAAGATACAAAAACAATACATTACATTTGCATTTAGAAATTAATTTTACATTTTATATTAATTAGTAAATTAATTTGTTTGACAAAAATAGAAAAAATTACAAAAATAGTTCATGTTACATTTTAATTTTTTAACTTGGAATTTTGTAGCTTTTCTCTTAATTTAGGAGTTCTTTAATTTTTTTTGTTAATACTAAGGTTGAGTAATTATATATTTTGCTAGGTTAATTTAGTTTTAAGATTTAATTTGAAAAAAAAAAGTTTGAAATTGAAAAGAAAAGAAAATCAATTAAAGAAGAGGATTTTTGGGCTATCTAATTTAATTTCCCCCAAATCCCAAATGTTTTTCCCTCAAATACCCGTCAAACCGGCCCAGACCCATGTTCCCCTACCCGGTCCGCCTTTCTCGGTGACCAAACGACACCATTTTAGGTCTTTTAATCTGAGCCCGTGATCTCCCTCAATCGAACGGATGGGAACTGAGGTGCTTGAGAGTATAAAACTGTCTGAAAGGGATTGCCCCCCCCCCCCCTTCCATCTCCCATTTCACCCTCTTCAGAGACCAGTCCCTTAACCCTAGTCCGCCGCTCCAATTTTCCACTCGCCGGTGGTGGCGCCGCTCCCCGTGATGACCCAACCTGTTGTCACGTGAGTTATTACCCCATTTCCCCCATATTATGTTTTTCTATGTTTCAATATTAGTATTTGAGTTGATCGGATAGAATTGAATTGGTTTTGGTTGGAAATGAGGCACATAGTCTCTTAGAAGGAAGCTTATTTTGGAAAAGTCAACTGAAAGTTGAATATTTAGTTAGATGGCTCGAAATTGATTTCCGGTGGTTCGGTTAGCTTTGGGGGATGATTTGTGACCTAGGGGTGAAATCGAAATTGAATTTGGAGTTCCGGTGTAGAATTAGGCTTGAATTGGCGAAGTTGGAATTTTGGCGAATTCCGGTGGATAGGTGAGATTTTGATCCGAGGGTCAGAATGGAATTTCGAGAGTTTTAATAGCTCCGTTAGGTGATTTTGGATATGTCTGCAAATTTTCAGGTCATTCGGACATTGTTTGGTCGGGTTTTTGATCGAAAGTGCATTTCGGAAGCTCTTGAAGAACTTAGGCTTTGATTTGATGAAAATTGAGGATTTTGATGTTAACGATAGTGTTTTGATGAATCGAGCAAGTTTGGATAGGGTATTAGATCATGTCTGTGCTTTTGGTTGAGGTCCCGGGGGCCTCGGGGTGATTTCGGATGGTTAATTGGGCTATTTTTGGACTTTGGGGACTGCTGGTTTTTCAGCTGTTGGTGTTGCAGAAGATTGTTCTTCGCGTTCGCATGGGTGTGTCGCGAACGCGTAGAAGCAATTGGAGAGCCAGGAATTTTGGCCTTCGCGTTCACGAAGGGAGGCCGCGTTCACGTAGGTTGGGGCCAGTTTGCCTTCGCGTTCGCATCTGGCTCCACGCGTTTGCGAAGAGGAAATGCTGGGGGTCCTGATTTGTGCTTCGCGTTTGCGTCCTTGGCACGCGTTCGCGATGAAGGAAAATTGGCCCAGTGCATTTTTGGCCATCGCGGACGCGAGATGGCATCGCGTTCGCGATGAAGGGATGTTCAGCTGGACAGAATGATTTTAAGGACATTCCAGTCGCGAACCCATCACTTTTTCCACCATTTTTACCCAATTTGGAGAGCTTTTGGATGGGGATTGAAGGGAGTTTCAACTAAGATCGATTGGAGGTAAGTTTTATGAGTTAAAAACATGATTTTATTGAAGAATCATCCTAGAATTCCATGAAAACATAGCCAAATCATATGAAATTAGGGCTTGAGATTGAAATTCTAAATTTGGGGTTTGAGGGGCCATTTGTGGTCCGATTTGGGAGTTCTTGGTATGTACGGACTCATGGCGAGACGAGAATTCCGGAAATGTGAATTTCGTAATTTTTCGAGACGTGGGCCCGGGGCTCGGGTTTTGCCAATTATGTATTTTCGAGTATTTTTCGAGTTCTTTCGATTGGGTTACGTCCCATTAGCATATTTTAATGCATTCACTCTAATTTTGGTTAGATTCGACGCACGTGGAGGCCGAATTGAGGGGCAAAGGCATCGCGAGCTTGAGATTTCACCGGTTCGAGATGAGTAATACTTGTGAATGATATCCTGAGGGTTTGAAACCCCGAATTTGCACATCATAGTGCTGTATTATGGTGACTTGCATGCCAGGTATGAGCGTGGGGTAGAGCACCGTTGGGGATTGTGACTTGGTCCGTCCCGGTTGTTGATTTTACTGCGTGATTGACTGAAAACTACTTGATGCTATCATGATTTGGGCTGATTGCCATGTTTTGGGCTTCGTGCCGATTATTTGAATCCTTTAGGGATTGATATAACTGTTTTTGCATTACGTTGCATATTATTTGATCTCAGTCCAAGGTTCTAAATATTGTTTTTGCAAACTCAGCCATCTTTCTAAGATTTGAAAACTTAAATGATATTTTACTGATGTTTTGAGCTGAGAACTGCTATTTTACTATTGCCCAAGGGGCTTATGTGCATTGCTGGACTGAGCATGGATCGGGCTGCGCACCGCAGCAGTGTTATGTGTGCAATTTCTGGACTGAGATATGGATCAGGCTGCACGCCGCAGCAGTATATACATATACATGCATGGATCGGACTGCACGCTGCAGTAGTATATTCTATGGATCGGACTACATGCCGCAGTAGTATATTATATGGATCGGACTGTACGCCGCAGTAGTATATTACATAGATCGGACTGCACGCTGCAGTATTATAGCGCTTGGGCTGTCGGAGCCCCTTCGGAGTCTGTACACACCCCCAGTGAGCGCAGGGTACCCAAATGGATTGGGTTGCGTGCCGCAGCGGTCATGTGCATTGCATTCATGCATTTGTTCCTATTGTACTACGTGGCATGACTTTTAGCACTCACATATCATTGGCATACATACTATTACTTGCCTTGTTGACCAGATACCCTGGTGTTATATGTTAGGGAGTGTTGTGCCCAAGGGGATGATTTATGTGCCGACTTGCACTATCTGATATAGCATTCATATGGTTGACTGTTGGGGAAAGGATATTTGTAAAAGAGATTTTTAACTGAGCTTGAGATTTTCTAAAGGATTTTCACAGTGTTACGGTTTTACTATTTTTCACAAAGGGTTGTA
>MU685704.1:112169-159162 GCA_026770625.1 Nicotiana glauca
TCTTGAAGAACTTAGGCTTTGATTTGATGAAAATTGAGGATTTTGATGCTAACGATAGTGTTTTGATGAATCGAGCAAGTTTGGATAGGGTATTAGATCATGTCTGTGCTTTTGGTTGAGGTCCCGGGGGCCTCGGGGTGATTTCGGATGGTTAATTGGGCTATTTTTGGACTTTGAGGACTGCTGGTTTTTCAGCTGTTGGTGTTGCAGAAGATTGTTCTTCGCGTTCGCATGGGTGTGTTGCAAACGCATAGAAGGAATTGGAGAGCCAGGAATTTTGGCCTTCGCGTTCGCGAAGGGAGGCCGCGTTCGCGTAGGTTGGGGCCCGTTTGTCTTCGCGTTCGCGAAGAGGAAATGCTGGGGGGTCCTGATTTGTGCTTCGCGTTCGCGTCCTTGGCACGCATTCGCAATGAAGGAAAATTGGCCCAGTGCATTTTTGTCCATCGCGGACGCGAGATGGCATCGCGTTCGCGATGAAGGGATGTTCAGCTGGACAGAATAATTTTAAGGACATTCAAGTCGCGAACCCATCACTTTTTCCACCATTTTTACCCAATTTGGAGAGCTTTTGGACGGGGATTGAAGGGAGTTTCAACTAAGATCGATTGGAGGTAAGTTTTATGAGTTAAATACATGATTTTATTGAAGAATTATCCTAGAAATCCATGAAAACATAGCCAAATCATATGAAATTAGGGCTTGAGATTGAAATTCTAAATTAGGGGTTTGAGGGGCCATTTATGGTCCGATTTGGGAGTTCTTGGTATGTACGGACTCGTGGCGAAACGAGGATTCCGAAAATGTGAATTTCGTAATTTTTCGAGATGTGGGCCCGGGGCTCGGGTTTTGCCAATTTCGTGTTTTTGAGTATTTTTCGAGTTCTTTCGATTGGATTACGTCCCATTAGCATATTGTAATGCATTCGCTCTAATTTTGGTTAGATTTGACGCACTTGGAGGACAAATTGAGGGGCAAAGGCGTCGCGAGCTAGAGATTTCACCGGTTCGAAGTGAGTAATACTTGTGAATGATATCTTGAGGGTTTGAAACCCCGGATTTGCACATCATAGTGCTGTATTATGGTGACTTGCACGCCAGGTATGAGCGTGGGGTAGAGCACCATTGGGGATTGTGACTTGGTCCATCCCGATTGTTGATTTTACTGCGTGATTGACTGAAAACTACTTGATGCTATCATGATTAGAGCTGATAGCCATGTTTTGGGCTTCGTGCCGATTATTTGAATCCTTCAGGGATTGGTATCACTATTTTTGCATTACGTTGCATATTATTTGATCTCAGTCCAAGGTTCTAAATACTATTTTTGCAAACTCAGCCATCTTTCTAAGATTTGAAAACTTAAATGATATTTTACTGACGTTTTGAGCTGAGAACTGCTATTTTACTATTGCCCAAGGGGCTTATGTGCATTGTTGGACTGAGCATGGATCGGGCTGCGCACCGCAACAGTGTTAAGTGTACAATTTCTGGACTGAGATATGGATCGGGCTGCACGCCTCAGCAGTGTATACATATACATGCATGGATCGGACTGCAAGCTGCAGTAGTATATTCTATGGATCGGACTGCACGCCGCAGTAGTATATTATATGGATTGGACTGCACGCCGCAGTAGTATATTATATGGATCGGATTGCACGCCGCAGTAGTATATTATATGGATTGGACTGTATGCCGCAGTATTATAGCGCTTGGGCTGTAGGAGCCCCTCCGGAGTCTGTACACACCCCCAGTAAGCGCAGGGTACCCAAATGGATTGGGCTGCGTGCCGCAGCGGTCATGTGCATTGCATTGCGTTCATGCATTCGTTCCTGTTGTACTACGTGGCATGACTTTTAGCACTCACATATCATTGGCATACATGATGTTACTTGCCTTGTTGACCAGATACCCTGGTGTTATATGTTAAGGAGTGATGTGCCCAAGCGGCTGATTTATGTGCCGACTTGCACTATCTGATATAGCATTCATATGCTTGACTGTTGGAAAAAGGATATTTGTAAAAGAGATTTTTAACTGAGCTTGAGATTTTCTAAAGGATTTTCACAGTGTTACGGTTTTACTATTTTTCTCAAAGGGTTGTACTGTCTTTTATAGCATTTTGGAGTGCTCATACGTGTTTTCTTATCGCTCAGATATTATTCGCTCTTATTACCATTGAGTTGGAAGTACTCACTATACTCCCTGCACCTCGCGTGTAGTTGCAGGTATTGTTCACCCGGTGGCGGGTTAATAGCGGATTGAAGGTATTGCTATCGTAGCTAAGCAAGGTGACTGCTGGCGTTCGCGGCACCGAGTTTCTTCTTCTNTATGTTTAGCAAGTGTTAAAGAAACGAATAGGGATAGTTGGCTGGCCCTGTCTTCACGAGAGGTGCCATCACGACAGGGTATGGAGATTGGGTCGTGACACTCCCAATCTATCCCAAACTCACACCCCAAAACCTCCATGGTCTCCTCTTTCCCAATCTATAACCTGTTTCCCTCGAATCACCCTAAGATTCTTCGAATCTCAAATCTGAATTCGAACCCGTAAAAGCCCAAAATTCCTACTCTCGAATTGGTGGAATAAAGGTCCAAGTCCTGAGTTTCATAAGTGTTCAAGGATGGTTTATCACAAAACAATGATGTTCGCTTGTTCTTCACAAAGAACAAGCGATTGACATTATTTTGTGTTAAATCGTAGTGTCAGTATCGATTTCGAGCCTATGTCGGCGAGTTTCCTTCATTTTTCTGTTCATTTTTGTGTTATTTCACCTTTTAGTCCGCTTCTTTTCTTCTCCTTTTCTTTAATTAATTTTCACTCTCACTGAAAGTCGATAAAAGTCTTAAACCTAAGTTTTCACTTTGGTGTTTGTATTTATTCCGTGTGTTCTCCAATTTTTCTTTTGAAATTTTTCGTCAATTTTGTTTGATTTGTGTATGTTGCCTATTTAGCTTTATCTAGGTAACAATTTCTGATTCGTCTAATTGTATAATTAGTTGTGGTTGATTAGGTAATATAGTTTAATTATAGTTCCTTAGTTAGCCTAAAAGAGAAATCAGTCACTTAGATAGAACTTTAGTTTTTTAAAAATATTTCAATTGATTATTTTCTTTCTTTTTTCTGTTTCTAATTGATTCATTAACATTAGCTTCTGATTTTGTTTGGGCCTTGAGGCCATTCTCGAGCCCACTACAAAAGCCTTTTAAGTTTTGGGTCAAATTTGACTCATATTTGCTTTGATTCACTGAAGTAAAAATAGGGGTCTTAAAGGTTAGGTTAGGAATTTTAAGTGGGGGAATCTTGTATAACTGAATGGGGAAGCTTCCTAGAAGGTGGGTTTAGGGCTATTCTAAAAAATCGATTTTGAACTTAGGGATTAAATAGCAAAAATGAAAATTGGAAAAGGATTTAAGGGCAATAAGCTGACTCATTTTCTGCTGCCTAAAAGCTCCTTATAAAAGGACAGTTTCTTCACACACAAGTCAGAATTTTCAGAGATTAATAAACACTGAATAAGCTTTAGAAACGGCTGAGCTAAAAAGAGCTCCAAAACTCTTGCATTTTTGGTAGAAATTGATCTAGTTCCGCAATTAGTCTTTCAATTCTGAAACCTTCAAAGGAGTGCTAGCTTGTTTTGGGATTCAAAGATGGTTTAAAGGCTGTTGTGCACTGTTCCATTGCTACTAAAATACTGTTGTTACAGATTAAACCTGCTCATTTTTGTTGATCTTTAAGCACAACTTCTTCTGTTGTTTTTGATTGTTGTATCTAGGTATTCACTACACTCCTTTGATGTATGAAATGGAAGGATATGAAGTTTGTTTGATTGAGCTGAAAATCTGTGACACATCAGTTGGTTAAATGCTATTCTGCATTCCTGAAACTAGATGATTTCTGCAGTTTAGTTTAGTTCTTATTCTGTGTACATTTGACCAATTTTGTTGCTAAGTTTTGAAAGCTTTAGGTAGATACTCTAGTTTGGCTGATTGGTTTGTAAATGGACTGGAATGTTGTTTAAATGTGGAGACGGATGGTTCTTTTTTTATTTAAGTGTGAAGAAGTCAATTTAGAAATCTCGTTTGGTTTGCTGATTGATGCATGGGATTTGAGTGAGAATTTCCTGTTGAATCCATGTTATCGAACTTATACATATGTTTTGAGATCCTCTCAAGTATTCTGATGAAAACTGGAGTAAGAGTTGGTTGTGTTTGATAGTTAGACCAATTGTATGAATGGTAATGATACTGCATGGAAATTCGTTAAGGGTTTTAATTTCAGTAACGATTAATAATGTATCTGCTGTTATTTGAGCATGAAATGTTCTATTTTGGCAATATAGGAAAATTGCTTATTGGGTTTTGTTGAAATAAATCTCACACTAGGAATTGTATCTTCATTTTAGAATATATGTTGGCATTAAAATGTGCTTTGCATGTGTTCAAGGATTATCAGTATTTGTTCAAACTACAAATTTTCTTGAATGGTGTAATTCGCCTCAAATATTAGTGCTAAATCGTGAAACTGGGCTTCCTTCTTTGGCCCAGTTGTGCCAAATTTCTTCCTCAGCGATGGAATTCTCTATCTGGGCTTCACGTTGAGCCTAACTGTTTCTCGTGCTGGTCATATAGTAATTGGAAGTTGGCCATTGGGCCTATATCCAGCCTGGGCCCCTTCAACAGTTTAAACAGCCTGGGCCCCCTTACTGGTTTATTGGTTATTAAATTTTAGCTTAAACATTTGCCTAAAGTAAATTAGAAATTCCCCTAGCCTTTTATTCAATTAGTTAGATCCTTTAATCTGTTGAGATATGCCATATTAAGTAAGATATAGTTTATGGTCCTCAAAAGCTTAGTTCGAGCTTCCTTTAAAATCGGAATCGAGGTGTGCCATGCCAAATAAAATCTCAATACACACGGCCATCACTTAATTAATTTTAATCCTTTAGAAATCGAGATGTGCCATTTAATTGAATTTTTCATAGCCCTCGCAAACTTAAAAGTGCGTAGTTGCTTTAGGCGCATAATTTAAATTAACTTCCTTAAACTCGGATGTGCATTTCATGTGACCGAAATCCAAATCTCAACAATGTTAGATAAAATGAGTCATGGACCGTGGGTGCATTTCATGTGGCGTGGTTCAAGACGTGTTTTAAATAATGTTGAATCTTCCTAAAAATAATTAAAAACGGCTTAATAAATTAAAATATACCATAAGCTAAAACATGTACTAAAATCAAATAATAGGCCAATAATTACAGTTGAGGGACCATGCTAAATCCACGAAACCCGGGAATGCCTAACACCTTCTCCCGGGTTAACAGAATTCCTTACCCGGATTTCTGTGTTTGCGAACTGAAAACAGAGTCAATCTTCCTTGATTCGGGATTTGAACCGGTGACTTGGGACACCATAAATTATTCCAAGTGAAGACTCTGAATAAATAAATAAATCTCGTTTTGATTGTCAGTTTAAGTTGGAAAAAACTCCCTTATACCCTTACGGGGGTAGTGAAAAAGGAGGTGTGACAGCTCTGGCGAATCTACTGGGGAAAAAGAACCCAGAACTTCTGGTTCAGGGTTTAAGAATTCGAGCTTAGAATAATTGTTATATTTGGCTTTATTTATTAGCTGGTTTTATTCACTTGTTTGTGCCTAATATGCTAAATGTTGCTTTTTACCGCTTTGATATTGTTGAATTGTATATAAATTGTAACGAATCCCTCCTCTCTCTGAGTCTTCTAAATCATTTGAGAAGGGTTCACTTCGTGTAGCTTCTCGTTTGTTAGATTCATATCCCAATTTTAGAACGAGGTTCAGACAAGTTGCAAAGCCGGTGAAGCTTCTGTATTCCCAGTACGCTGCCCCTCCTCGGCTTGAGTTGTTCGCTTGGGTAAGCCAGGTCTAGAATAATACACCCAGGTTTTAAACCTAGTATAACAAAGCCTCATGCCGGATCCCTAGTAGGAACGCTTGTTTGCATTATGTGCATTTTAACTTTGGGGACTCAACACAGGTGTTGGGTCCGTCTAGGACATGTGCACCTGAAATCAAAAGACTATCCTGATGCATTTTGCTTGCTACTTGCGCATTTATTTGATTCAGACTGCATGTTGACCGGCTTCTAAAATAAGGAAAAAAATGAGAAAAACGAATTGAGGAGAGAGAGAGAGAGAGGAAATTAGCCACCTGTTAAAAAACCCGGTGTCCAAAATACCCCAAAACTCTGCCGAAATTTTCAGAAAAATAAAAGCTATTTCAAAAGTTGGTGTTTTCTATCGCGTCAAAATTAGCCGAACTACGTAATTTTGATTCTCACCGGATGTAGGATACATAGGCAACCCTCATCGGGTCCAACTACTTTTGCAAAAATAACCCAAAATATGAAGTGTCGTTGTTTTGTCATAAATAAATCAGGTGGCGCCATTCTTGTCCAAAATAGCCAAAAGTGCTTCAAAAGGCGTCGGAAGGTTGTTTTTGCAAGAATAGCCGCCTATGGTCCTTTTTCAAATATTTTGGTTGATTAACTAAAACAACCCTAAAATTATTTTTTATTATTATCTTGAGATGCTGAAGGGTTGTATTCGCAAGAATGTTTTGTTCTAAATTTTGTGAAATGAGTATTTTTTTTAGTCAAAGTAAATCACAGTCTTTTAATCAATCACCTTAAATAAATGTGCAGGATGAGCACAATTAAAAATGAACCTTTCACAGTCTGCGAGATCCCCTAAGAACAACATATGTGGGGGCATGATTTGGGAGTCGGCAAAAAAATTGTGATAAAAGCTTTGGGTGGTCTTGTCGGGATTCTAAAGATTAAGTCGAGGAAGGATATAATTGAGGCTTTGATACCCTTCTGGGACCCAGCACATAATGTGTTCCATTTTGCTGATTTTGAGCTGACTCCTACTCTTGAGGAAATAGCAGGCTACGCTGGCTTCAGTGAAAAACTCAGAAATTAATACCCGGTGGCACCTAGAACGGTGACTCCTCATAAGTTTCATGACCTGCTAAGCATAAGTCGGGAAGTTCAAGACGGAAATTTGACCAAAAGATTCTGTACATTCTATTTCTTGTTCCAACTTTACAGGAATCCCTGCGGTTTTGAGATGCCAGATACCGGTCTTACTCACTCGGGGAACAAAGATAAGTGGGAAACTCGGCAAGGATTGGCTTTCATATTGGCATTCCTGGGTTTTTTGATTTGTCCAAGAAAAGATGGAAACATAGAGTTGGGGCTTGTGGGGATAGCCGATTTCATGACCAAAAAGGCAAATGGCACCATTGTACCGATCATCTTGGCGGAGATCTACTGAGCTCTAACCGTCTACCGAGAAGGAGGAAAGTTTTTTGAAGGATGCAATATGCTTTTACAACTTTGGATGGAGGAACACCTTTGCCACCGTCCGGGGTATATGAACTTTGGCATGACCGGTCTAGAATGCATTGAAAAACATAAATAATGGGTGGAGGGTTATGAGTTCCCAGATGATACGGAAGCATGGTATGAACACTTGATCTCCCTAACTACAAACAAGATTGAATGGACATTCGGTTGGCTCTCGGTCAGTGAAGTCATTTATATGTCGGTCGAGGTATATTTCCTTCTATTAATGGGTCTCTGGAGCATCCAGCCTTATGCCCCGCACAGAGTTCTACGTCAGTTGGGCAGGTACCAGACCATCCCACACAATGAGGATTTGAGTCGGCAGGTCATTGAATTGGAACCAAAAGTTGCTTTCCCAGAAGAAAGGGTGCGTCGAATTCGGCATCAATGTAGGTTCTTAGAGCCAAAGACCTAGGTACGATATCTATCCAGAGGTGAGTTTGAGCCTAGTTACACTGATTCGTACGGTAAAAGATCCCGAGTCCATCAAGAGCCTGAATGGCTCGCAAAAAGACCCCGTGTCCAACAGTTCACTGATGGAGCGCAGGCGAAATAGGATTGGTTGGCCAAAGAAAATGAGCATAGGGCTACCATAAGCAAGCTGGAAAAGCAAGTCAAGGATCTTCAATTTGAGAATGGTTTACAAGCCGCCGCGGATGAGGGCGAGAAGAAAAATCTAGCCAAAGAAAATGATGCCCTTCGAGCCCAAATTCGGGAAATAAAAATAGCAACCAAAAACCCCGCCAGAAGTGCAAAAGATGAAAGGCTTATAGATAACCTTAGGCGAAAGGTGGGTGAGTATGGTTTTGATCTGAACAAGGCAGAGGGCGAACTAGCAAGGGCTCGAACAAAATTGTCTAAGAATGCAGAGGAACGAGCATGCTTGGTTAAACAGTTAAAAGAGAAATATGACAATGAGGTCGTGGGGTTGAAGAAAAAGATCACCGTCCTTGAGAACAAAATGACTAAGCAGGAAAAAGATTTCAAATCAGAAAGAGAACACTGCTATGCTATGATGTCGCAACTAGGAAAAGATATACAGCAGCTTCAAGAGCAAAACCATATGGCTGAACAAGTTTTGGGGGCTAGGACTCAGCAAATAGGGCGTCTACTCCAAGAAAAAGGTACCATCAGGGAGAGGGTTAGAGTCATTGCTGACTACATCGTCATGAAGTGCCACAAATGTGAAGACATGACTAGAACCACCTTCTTTGCTGCGGCAATGACCTTTGTCCGCCAGATAATGAGTGAGTTAGAGCGTCTTCAAGGGGATCTCGCGCATAGGCCCGTGGCGAGACTGACTGATGTCCCACAAGCCCCTGGAGCAATTGAGGCATTAACGTATTCATGATTTTTATTCGAGTCTATATTTTCACTTTCTTTGTTGGAGTCTGTTAGTCTGTTTTCGAGTCTGTATTTTCATCTTTTAGTTAGAGTCTGTTAGTCCCCCCTTTTTTCCAAGTTTTTTAGTTTTTATGATTAAATTCTGTAGAATGGTCCGTTGTAATCAAAACGCTTTATTTTATGAAAAATTTGAAAACCCCAAAATATTTTATTATTTCATTTTATCTATTCCCCAGAACTACGCTTGGTGTGATTCATGCGGCGTCATGATACGTAGGCAATACCCATAAGATTCGATCATGACCAGAAAAGAAAAGGAAGAAAGGAAAGGAAAAGAAAAAAAAGAAAAAAAGGGAAAAAAGAGAGAGAGAAAACAAGAAATTGTGGGAAGGACACAATGGCAAAACAAGAGAGAGAAAATGAGAAAGTAAAGAACAACGAGAAATCAAGCAAAGAAAGGCAGAAGTGAAGAAAAAAAAAGAGAAGTGGTGAAATGGAAATTAGGGAAAGCCGGGATGACGCAAGCAACCGATCAAATGCATAATAGAAATGGTTAACGGCTTAGGTGCATTGCATCCCCAACGTGCGGTTTCGTATCTGCTAAGCCCTAATCGCTAACAAGTTTGTTGTTGTCATCAAGTTCAGTCAGGTGGTTAGTTTGTTTGGCATTCTGGCGACTCATCCATACAACAGGAGGTCCAAAGACAAGTTGATCATGGCTAACCAAGAACTGGATAAAAGTGTTATTGATCCGTCAAGAGAGGGGGAAGGGTATGATGTTAATCTGAAAGAAGAGTTGTATAAGCTGAAACAACAGATGGCGGAGATGTCCCAGGCCTGGGTCAAAGGGCATCCACCACTATCCTACCCTGATAACCCTGCTTTCGTCCCGCCTTTGGCTCAATCCCAAGAACCTCCTACTGTCGATCCACTCCAGGCTTTCCAATTTACCACCACTACCAAGGCACCATTTCCCAAACACCACAAGTGCCACCACCCAAACCAGCTCCATACCCTCCTCCACCGGTCACCCCTGTTTTTGTGGCACCCCCACCCGCTACACTCCATCGATCTTCCAGTGAACCTTTATTCCAGACCCAAGATAACCAATACTATCCCCCGGAGCCTACTTTAAAGGCCCCAGAACCTTACTCCTACACCCCTCGTTTCGACCTCCTTGTTGAGACTGAGAAACCACCTAAAAATTCAGAACAGGAGGAGATGTTCAGGAAGGTTAAAAGCCTAGAACAGTCGTTTAGAAACATGTAGGGATCAGGAGGCCAGGTGAGCGTGGCCTATAAAGATTTGTGTCTATTTCCTGATGTTCAACTGCCAGTGGGATTTAAGATGCCCAAATTCGATCTATATGACAGGCAAGGAGATTCGGTGGCCCATTTGAGGGGATTATGTAGTAAAATTAGAGGAGCCGGTGGGAAATAAGAGTTATTGATGGCATACTTTAGCCTGAGTATGAGCGGCGCGGCATTGGAGTGGTACACTCGTTAGGATCATAGCAGATGGTATACATGGGATGATTCGGCCCAAGCATTTGCTTATCATTTCCAATACAACCTCAAGATTGTTCCAGATCATTTGTCTCTAACTAAGATTGAGAAGAAGCCTAGTGAAAGTTTTTGAGGGAGTACAGTTTTTGTTGGAGAGAACAAGCGGCAAGGGTTTACCCTTCGATGAAAGAGAGCGAAATGGTGGATTACTTTCTGCAGGCCCTGGAGCCCACTTACTACGGCCATCTGGTATCATCCATAGGCAAGTATTTCAACGAGGTAGTGAAGATGGGTGGCATGGTGGAAGAAGGGCTTAAATCAAACAAGTTCATGAGCTACTCGGCTATTAAGCCAACTACCCAAGCCATTCAGAATGGTGCTAGGGGAGTAATTGGAAAGTGAAAGAGGAAGAAGATGTGGCAACAATTGACTCAGGATCGTGGTTTGTACCCAGGGGCCCGTCACACCATTATACTCCGTCGGCCCAGGTTTTCGGCCCGTCAAGCATTTAAGAACGAGAGGTTGCAGCGAAAGAAAACTGTGACGACCCGACCCATCGTCTCATGAGTTACTACCACGTTCTTCCCATTTTCTGCTTTCTATATTTCATTATCGGTATTGGGTGCGTTAGAATTTATTTGGAGTGATTTTTGATAAGAAATGAGACAATTAGTCCCTTTAAGGAAGAATTAGTTTGGAAAAGTCAACCGGATGTAGACTTGTGAGTTAGAGGGCTCGGAATTGATTTCCAATGATTCGGTTAGTTTCGAGGAATGATTTAAGGCTTAGGAGCACAATCGGAAGTAATTTTGGGGTTCGATGAAGAAGTTAGCCTATTTTGGCGAAGTTAGAATTTTGGTGAAATCCGGTTGGTATGCGAGATTTTGATCCGAGGGTCAGAATGGAATTCCGAGAGTTTTAGTAGCTTCGTTAGGTGATTTTGGACTTGTGTGCAAAATTTTAGCGGATTCGGAGGTTTTTAGGTCGGGTTTATGATCGGATGCGAGTTTTGGAAGTTCTAGTTAAACTTAGGCTTTGATTTGATTAAATTTGATGATTTTGATGTTAATGGTAGTGTTTTGATGGTTCGAGCAAGTTTGAATAAGGTAATAGACCTTATCTGTGCTTTTGGTTGAGGTCCCGGGGGCCTCGGGTGAGTTTCGGGGTGGTTTTGGACCATTTCTAGGTCATTTTTAACTGCTGGTTTTTGTTTACAGCAGTGTTCTATGCGATCGCAGACAATGGGTCGCGATCGCGGTGAGTAAAATGTGAGAAACCTGCCAGTGAATCGCGATCGCGTAAGGCCTTTCGCGATCGCGGAGAAGAAATTTTCTGTTGCATTGATCCCACTTTGGCAGCTTATATCTCACAATCTATAAGAAATTTTGAGATAATATAAATATAATAGTTGTAGCCCTTTGTGTCTTGTTTCTAGAAATGTAAACCATTCATGATTTGGACTTTTGTACAAAGAGATATTGCTGTTACACTATAGGGTGTCCGGGAAGATGAAGAAGAAAGTTGTGTAGCCCATGGGCTGATTTTGACAGATTATATCTAGAAATATATAAGGAATTATGAAATGACCAACACATGAAAGTTGTAAATCTTTGAGTCTAGTTTTTATAACATTAAACCATTTGCCATTTAGAATTGTGTGCAAAACGTTATGGCTATTATACTAGAGACTGTCCGAAAGAGCTGGACATTTGTTCTCCGCGATCGCGAAGCCTTTTCCGCGATCGCAAAGAGTAAAATTTTGGACTGGAAAATTATTCTCCGTGATCGTGAAGCATGTTCAGCGATCGCGAAGAGTAAAATACCTGAGCAGAATGTTTTAAAACACATGAGTCGCGATTTTGGGGTCATTTTCACACATGGGTGCCCGTTTTTGGAGATTTTTGGAGGAAAAGAAGGAGGGATTCAAAGGGAAACGACTTGAGGTAAGAATCTTGGTCTCAATACTCATTTTTATTGTGAAATCCATCTAGGAAATCATTGAATTTTTGTTAAAATGGAGGAATAGGGCTTGGAATTTTGAGATTTTAAATTGAGGATTTGAAAGGGCATTTGAACTCCGATTTTAGTAAATTTGATATGTATGGACTCGTGGCGAGACGAGGAATCCGGTGATGTAAATTTAGTAATTTTTCGGGAAGCGGTCCCGGGGCTCGGGTTTTGCTAGTTTCGAGATTGTTGCTATTTTTTGACTATTTTCGATTGGGTATTTTCCCATTAGCATATTGTGATGTATTTGCTCTATTTTTGGTTAGATACGACGTGCGTGGAGGCCGGTTTGAGGGGAAAAATTCACCGGTTCGAGGTGAGTAATACTTGTAAATGATATCCTGAGGGTTTGAAACCCCGGATTTGCACATCATAGTGCTGTATTGAGGTGACTTGCACGCCGGATATCGGGCGTGGGATAAAGCACCATTGGGGATTGTGACTTGGTCCGTCCCGAGAGATGTTTTCACCGTGTTTTCTACTTGTATTAAATGGAGAATTTATCCTTACTTGGATTTAATTGTTACATTTGGGCTTCTTGCCAATTATTTGAATCCTTCTGGGATTGATATCATTGTTTGTGCATATATGTGCATATCATTTTACCTCAGTCCACGGTTTTGAAAACTGTTTTGCAAAATCAGTCATCTTTCTAAGATTTGAAACTCAAATGATATTCTAAATGATATTTTGGGCTGAGAACTACTATTTTACAAATGCCCGAGGGGCTTATGATGATTTCTGTACTGAGCATGGATCGGGCTGCGCGCTGCAGCAGTATTATATGTGCATTTCTGGACTGAGCATGGATCGGGCTGCACGCCGCAGCAGCATTACATTGATATTGAGGCCGAGAGCCTGGTTGATCACATTGATATTGAGGCTGAGAGCCTGGTTGATTATACTGATATTGATATGAGGCCGAGAGCCTAGATTTGATGCCACAAGATGGCTTGATATTGCGCTTGGGCTGTAGGAGCCCCTCCGGAGTCTGTACACACCCCCAGTGAGTGCCGTCGACGATAAATAAATGGAGCGGGCTGCACGCCGCAGCGGGTACTAGAGTGTACCGTCATATGCATTGTGTTGCACTCATGCATTTGTTTCTATTTGTACTAGTTGTCATGACATACAGCACTCTCATTTCATTGGCATCCATGCTACTTCTTGCACTATTTACCGGGTACCCTGGTATTATTTGTTGATGGAGTGCTGAGCACGAGAGGCTGATGTTGTACTTTGTGAGTTGGGAGTGAGCCCGAGAGGCTGATGTTGTACTTTGTGAGTTGGGAGTGAGCCCGAGAGGCTGATGTTGTACTTTGTGAGTTGGGAGTGAGCTCGTGGGGCAGATACTGTACTGAGAGGTTGATATTGAGCCCGAGGGGCAGATTTTCTAATTATTTCTTAATTGTTGAAATTATTTTTGTAACTATTGAAAAGATCATTTTCAAAAGAGATTTAAAACTGAGCCAAGATATTTACTAAAAGATTTTCATGTTTTCACTATTTTCTCACAGGATTATACTGTATTATATAGCATGATGACTTGCTTTACGTGGTTCCATACTGCTCAGTTATTATTTACTTTTATTACTCACTGAGTTAGAGTACTCACTTTACTCCCTACACCTCGTGTGCAGATGCAGGTATTTGTTACCTGGTAGCGGGGTTTGGGCTGATTGAAGATTTGCTATCATAGCTGAGCCAGGTGACCGCCAATGTCCGTGGCACCGGATTTTCTACCTTTTAACTTTTAAATTCCATACTGCATACTACTAGTCTTGTAAATGTATTTAGACTCCTTTAGATGCTCGTGACTTGTGTCACCCCGGTTAGGGCTGTGTTGGGTTAGATTTCTGCATTTTTATCTGTACTTCCGCTATTTGGTATTTTTAAACCATGTTGCATTATAGTTTTGTTAAATAATTATTTTAAAAGGATAAATTGGATTGACTAGCTGGCCTTATCTTCACGAGAGGCGCCATCACGATCAGGTTTGGGATTTGGGTCGTGACAAAAACCTTCACCCTATTGGGAGAGTCCTATACTAGTTTGTTCCACAGACTAAGGCAATTGGATATGCTGAGGCCAATTGAGTTAAAATTTCCAAACCCTCCTTTAAAGAATATTGATTACTCTGTAAGTTGTGAATATTGTTCTGGTACTCCGGGACATGATACGGAGAAGTGATGGCACTTGAAAAATGCTATCCAGGAGCTCATTGACACAAATCGAATTGAATTCCAAACTCTAGAGGCACCCAACATCAACCAGAACCCACTACCAATCCATCAGGAGACAAACAAGTGCATAAGGGAGGGGAGCCCAAGAAGCCTTCACAGACCGTCATGATGATTCAATCCAGTAAGGTTAAGCCAGTTAAAAACCCAACAGCTGAAGGGTCAATGAACAAGTTGAGCATGACAAACGGTGAACCATCTGTGGTAGTCAAGAAAGGATCCCCAAGTGATGTGGAGGTGAAACAAGAAAAGTCAAAAGTGGTTGTGCCGGGAGTGGCAAACAAGCCTATCGTAAGTGTAGAGAGTGCCCGTATGTATCCTGTCATCATCAAGCCTGTAGCTCAATTAGCAATAGTCAGCATTAAGGCTATCTCATGGAACTATGAACGGGTAATAGTGACCTATAAGGGAAAGGAAGTGAAAGAAGAAGTCAATGAGGCCCGGGTATTAACACGTTCGGGGAGATACTTTGCCCCGAAAGAGTTAAGGAAAGCTAAAACATTCAGAGACAACCTAGTTCTATAAAAAAGTAGTGACCGAAGAAGAGGCAGAGGAGGTTCTAAGAAAAATGAAGGTAAAAGACTATTCCATCATGGCGCAATTGAGAAAGATGCTTGCTCTGATCTCATTGTTGTCATTGTTAATCAACTCAGACGAGCATCGTCGGGCCTTGATGAAAATTCTGAACGAGGCTCATGTTCCCGACAAAATTTCAATAAACCATCTGGAAAAGATCGCCATCAAGATATTTGAGGTGAACGGGGTCACTTTCTCTAATGATGAGTTGCCTGTGGATGGAACTGAGCATAACAGAGCTCTCTATATTACGGTAAAATATGAAGATTCTGTGGTTACTAGGGTATTGGTTGACAATGGTTCCAGTGCAAATATTTTCCCTCTCTTCACTCTGAACAAGTTGAAAGTTAATGATGAAAGGATTCATAAGAACAACATCTGCGTTCGGGGATTTGACGGTGGAGGGAAAGATTCAGTTGGTGATATAGTGCTTGAGTTGACAATAGGACCGGTGGAATTCACCATGGAGTTCCAGGTGTTGGACGTAGCTATCTCCTACAATTTGATGTTAGGTTGACCTTGGATTCATGCCGCCAAAGCAGTCTCGTACACTCTGCACCAGATGGTCAAGTTCGAATGGGATAGACAGGAGATCATCGTGCATGGCGAGGATAATTTATGTGCTCACAGTGATGCCGTGGTCCCGTTCATTGAGGTTGAACATGACGAAGGGCCCTGGGTCTATAAGGTTTTTGAAACAATGCCAATCAAGAAGATTCCAGAAAGGAGATGTGTTCCAACTCCAAAGGTAACCTCCACATCAGTCATAGTGGCCTTCGAAATGCTGAAAAATGGCTTTGTGCATGGTAAAGTTCCGGGTGTATCTTTGCAGGGCATCATACAGCCAGTGTCCCTCCGTGAAAACTTGGTTATGTTCGGTTTTGGATTCAAACCCACAGTGGCAGATGTGAATAGGGCTAGAAAGTTGAAGTAAAGGGCGTGGGCACTTCCAAAGCCCATCCCACGTCTCTCCAGCTCTTTTGTCAAGCTCGGTGCCAGGAAACACCCAGTGACAACAGTTCCAAGATCTGTGGTTGACATTGATGAAGAGTTAATTGAAAGGTTCCAGAGGTTGTACGATAATGTGAACATGGTGGAAGTTGGAGAAGGTTCTAGCAAAGCAGATGTGCAGTTTGTCGGTCCAAATGCAAAGCTTAACAATTGGAAGGCTACTCCTCTCCTACCCGGAAGGAGTTTTGGTAGTTTGCTTTGATTTTCTTTCAGTTTATTTAGATTATTCCAGGGTTGTAATTCATATTTTATTTTCCATCTGTTTGGATGTACAAACCCTGTTATCCTTTATTTTCAATGAAATGCAATTTCCCTTTTCCATCATTCCTGATAGTTTTATTTTTATTTTTTCTTTTCTTTTCTGTACAGTTCTTTTTATGCTTGTTTCAATGACATGAGATGCATGAGAATTCTTCAGTCCAGTCTTAAAAGTCAATCTAATTTTGAATTAATAATTCAAGAAATAGTGTGTGATGATGAATCAAAATATGATGAGGATGAGGCTTTTGAAGAGATTTGTAAGGAATTAAATCATTTTGAAAGAAAAACCCAAGCCTAACCTGAATGATACGGAAGCAATTAATTTAGGGGAGCCAGATAATGTCAGAGAAACTAAGATAAGTGTCCATCTTAAGCCACAGATCAGGGAAGAAATAATCAAAGCATTGTTTGAATATAAATATATTTTTGCATGGTCATATGACGACATGCCGGGTCTAAGCACTGACTTGGTGGTTCATAAATTGCCTATTAACCCGACATTCCCTCCCGTTAAGCAGAAGTTGAGAAAGTTCAAAACTGACATGAGTGTAAAGATCAAAGAAGAAGTCACAAAGCAGCTTGACACAAAGGTCATTCGAGTCACACGGTATCCCACGTGGTTAGTCAATGTTGTGCCCGTGTCGAAGAAAGATGGTAAAACTAGAGTGTGTGTTCATTACCGTGACCTCAACAAAGCAAGTCCAAAGGACAATTTCCTACTGTCAAATATTCACATTTTGATTGATAATTGTGCCAAGCATGAGATTGGGTCTTTTGTAGATTGCTATGTGGGGTATCATCAGATTTTAATGGATGAGGAGGATGTGGAAAAGACAACATTCATCACACCATGGGGAACTTATTGCTACCGAGTTATGCCATTTGGTCTGAAAAACGCTGGGGAAACTTACACAAGGGAGATGACGACCATATTCCATGACATGATACACAGGGAAATTGAGGTCTATGTGGACGATGTGATCATAAAGTCTAGGAAGCAGTCTGACCACGTCAAAGATTTGAGAAAATTTTCCCAAAGGCTCCGTGGGTACAATCTTAAGCTCAACCCTGCGAAATGCGCATTTTGTATTCCATCTGGGAAACTATTGGGATTTATAGTCAGTCGTCGAGGCATTGAGTTGGACCTATCAAAGATCAAAGCCATTCAAGAATTTCCACCTCCAAAGAACAAGACTGGGGTGATGAGTTTGCTCGGGCAATTAAATTACATCAGCAGGTTTATTGCTCAACTCACAAAAACTTGTGAGCCAATCTTTAAGCTGTTGAAGAAGGATGTTGCGGTCAAATGGACTGATGAATGCCAGGAAGCATTTGATAGGATCAAAGAATATTTGTCAAACCCACATGTGTTGGTCCTGCCGGAACTCGGGAGGCCCTTAATTTTGTATTTGACAATCCTGGACCATTTGTTTGGCTGTGTATTAGGTCAACGTGATGTCACTGGCAGGAAGGAACAAGCAATCTATTATCTCAACAAGAAGTTCACTTCCTATGAGGTTAAGTATACTCACCTTGAAAGGACATGTTGCACCCTAACTTGGGTAGCACAGAAGTTAAAGCAATATTTGTCGTCCTACACTACTTACCTCATCTCTCACTTGGATACCTTAAAGTACATATTTCAGAAACCCATGCCCACAGAAAGGCTCGCAAAATGGAAAATCTTGCTCACAGAGTTTGACATCTATGTGACTCGGACCGCAATGAAAGCCCAAGAATTGGATGATCATTTGGCTGAAAACCTGGTCGACGAAGAGTACGAACCATTGAGAACTTATTTTCCCGATGAAGAGGTGATGCATATTGACGAGTTGGAGCAGACTGAAAAACCAGGTTGGAAACTTTTCTTTGATGGAGCTACCAACACGAAAGGTGTTGGGATAGGAGCTGTACTTTTCTAAAATAGGGCATCACTACCCTGTTACGGCTCAGCTTCGTTCCTATTGCACCAACAACATGGCTGAGTACGAGGCATGCATTTTGGGTTTGAGATTAGCTGTAGACATGGGTGTCCAGGACGTCTTGGTCTTGGGAGACTCGGACCTTTTGGTGCACTAGATTCGAGGAGAATGGGAAATACGGGACTTAAAGCTCATACCGTATCGACAAGTTTGCACGATCTTTGTCAACGGTTTCGATTAGTGGAGTTCAGGCATATCCCAAGAATCCATAATGAGGTTGCTGATGCTTTGGCTACCTTGGGGTCAATGTTGCACCATTCAGGCAAAGCTTATGTCGACCCTCTGCATATTCAAGTCCGCGATCAGCATGCTTACTGTAACATAGTGGAAGAAGAGCTTGATGGTGAGCCGTGGTTCCATGACATTAGAGAGTATATCAGAATGGGGGTATATCCGGTACAGGCCACGGGGGATCAAAAGAGAACAATTCGACGGTTGACAAGTGGATTTTTCTTCAGTGGAGGAGTTTTGTACAAAAGAACTCTAGATCTTGGATTGTTAAGATGCATAGATGCTAGACAGGCCACAACTATCATGATCGAATTACATTCCGGAGTCTGCAGACCGCATATGAGTAGGTATGTTCTGGCGCAGAAAATTCTCCGAGCAGGTTATTATTGGCTCACCGTGGAGCGAGATTTTACCAGTTTTGTGCGCAAGTGTCGTCAATGCCAAGTACACAAAGATTTGATTCATTCTCTGCATCCGAATTGCACACAATGTCTACACCATTGCCCTTCATTGCTTGGGGCATGGATGTCATTGGACCAATTGAGCCATCAGTATCCAATGGGCACAGGTTCATTGTGGTGGCCATTGACTATTTCACCAAATGGGTTGAAGCTAAAACTTTCAAGTCTGTGACCAAAAAAGCAGTGGTCGATTTTGTTTACTCAAATATCATTTTTCGGTTCGGGATCCCACAGGTGATCATCACAGATAATGGTGTTAATCTCAACAGTCATTTGATGAAAAAGGTATGTCAACAGTTTAAGATCAATTCCACCCCATATCGCCCCAAGGCAAATGGAGCAGTCAAGGAAGCCAACAAGAACATTAAGAAGATACTTCGAAAAATGGTGCAAGGTTCCAAACAGTGGCACAAAAAGTTACCCTTTGCATTGTTGGGTTATCGCACTACTGTTCGTACTTCAGTAGGTGTAACTCCTTATTTGTTGGTATATGGAACTGAAACAGTGATACCCACGGAAGTTGAAATCCCATCCCTTCTATGAGCACGTGATTTTTGCCTCGCGTTAATTACTCCTACAGAATTTCCAAAATTAGGATTTTTCTTTTAATTATTTGATTTTTTAGGAATTATTGCATGATTTTGTGTTTATTTGCATTTTTATGTGCATGTTTAATTTATTTAATGCATAAAAAATACAAAAATATGTTTTATTTGTATTTAGGGCCCTATTTTATAATTTTAGGTTAATTAGTTAATTAATATTACAAAAAAATAAAAGAAAATAACAAAAATAGTTCATTTTGCATTTTTGCCTTTTTAATTTTCGAATTTATTATTTCCTTTTAATATAGGACTTAATTAATTTAGAGAAAACAATTAGTTTAGTTTTGGAATTAAATCAGGTCTTTTTATTTTAATTTGTATATAACAAAAATCTGAAAATGAAAAAAAAAAGAAAAAAGAAAAGAAAATGAAAAGAAAAGAGGGTTTTAATAAAATACCCAATTTTAGGCTAGCCCAAACCAATACCCGTCTAAAACCACCCAAATACCCGGCTCAATCCGTCTGGTCCAACACCCCAATGCAAATCCAAAACGACGTCGTTTAGTCGATTGCATCTGGACTGTTGATCTCTTTTGATCTAACGGTCCGGAACTGGTTTGTTAGTAATATATATGTCCAAACACTCACCCCCCAGACTCGTGTCTCTCACCCTTAGACTCCCTCGCCTCCACCTTCCACCGCCGCTTGTCACCCACCTAAAATCGCCCATGGCGGCGGCCGGCGGCCAAACCTGCTCAAAATTACACCCTTGAATCTGCTCCACTTCCCCATCCCAAATCCCCAATCCGTTCAACTCGAATCCCCATGGAACTCATCGAATTTTAGATCAAAAGAAGCGGAACCCTAGCACCACCCAATTTCTCCAGTGGCGGCGCCACTACCAATCGACCCCAAAATAACACCCCTGGATCTCCTCCATCCCCTCTTCCCCAATCTCTAATTATTTTCCCTCAAATACCCCTAGAACTCGTCGAATATTGGATCTCAAGAAAGACCTAATTCCAAACTCAAATTCAACAGGCCTTTTGAAGATTGTAGGTTGTAATGGCCTTTACTCGTGTGTTTTCACATGAAAACATGCGATTAAAGGCCGTTCTTGTCAAGAAATCGAAGGAGTTCTTCAAGTTTGTTCAAGTCTGTCCTAAGCCACTTTAGATATTTGTTTTTCTGTCTTCTTTTTAATTTTTCTTTACTTTTTCTTTCATCTTTACCCTTCATTGTCATATGTTTCTCCCTCTTCTTTTGGACTCTTTTACTTTTCCAGTTTTAGAGTCATCCTTTACATGCACGATAGTTTTAAGAACCCTTTTTGTTTTCTTTAATTAGTATAAATAGTTTGTTTATTAATTTAGTTTCAATTTTATTAAATGTTAGTTAATCAATTGGATTTTTGAAAGTTGCTCGAATAGCTTCTGCTCCATTTCTTGTTTTCATTTGTATTCAGACAATTTAGTTTTGATGGTGCTTGGGTTTAAGGTTCATACCCTGAGGTTCAGGTTTGGGCTGGATTTCTAAATGGGTCAGCCCAGGGTCAACTTGACCCATAACCCATATGAGATTCAGGGGTAAAAAATAGGGTAATTAAGGGGTAACTTTGGTAGTTTACCTAAGGAATCGTTCAATAACAGCCTGAGGAAGCTTCTTAGAAGCTGAACAATAGGCTTGCTTGGCCAACAAGTCAGAAATTTAAGGACTAAGCTGTAAAAATAAAATTAGAAAAGGTCTAAAGGGCAAAAATTGAACCATTTCAGTTGCCCTAGTAGATTGCCTATAAAGGCACTGCTAAGAGAAAGCTCATTTCAGACGGAGAGATATAGAAAAATACAGAAAATCATAGCGGCTGAAATTTTCAGTGAAAGTCACTGTTCCATTGGTTTTCTTTGGTAATTTCCTGAAGTTTTCTAATCCAGAAACATTTTCTGATTCATTTGGGGTTTAAAAATGGTTTGATTCTGGGAATTTAAAGGCTTGGTTTGAAGTTGTTTTTTTTTTTGGGGTTTCGAAAGAGGTTTGAGTTGCTGGTCTCATTACTGCTCTATTGCTGCGAATTAAGCTGATTCTGGTACTGCTTCTTCTTGATCTCCATCTTTGAAATTCTGATCTTGTTTTGCTGCATTCAGGTATTTCTCCAACCATTGTCAACGAATATTTAGGAGCATGTACTTCGAGCTGAAGCCTGACTAAATACAAGTCATTTTTGAGTTTTTATCTCATCTGTTTTTCTCCATGTCTCTAATGTTCTGTAAACAACCATGCATTATACATGTTATTTCACTTGTCACATGTTATTCTAATGCTGTAAAAATGGACTTGAGCCCTTAAAGAGTTTGGATATTGATTTTATGTTCAAGTAAATGGTGTTAATTCCTTAGGCTCTGCTATTATTGAAAGAGTTAACTGAATTTAAGTTCAAGTTCTTTTTTGTGAGTTTTGCTTAAAATTGAATTCAAGTATGAATGTTTGGGTGTTTGAAATCGAGTATGTGTTCTCAGTAGCCCTCGAAACTGCTTTGCGTCTTAATTATTGTGTAGTGATGAAGTTTTAACGGGTTTTAGTGGTAGTTTTGTTGATTGGATTAGACTCAACGCCTAGTCCTGATCTTCGTCCCTTTTTATAAGGCTTGGGTTCACTAAGCCTTGGATTCTGGGGCCATGTGAAAGGAAGAACATCGTGCAAGTGATTGGGCTTATGTTTTGAGCCCACCAGTGTGTTCACTTGCTGTTGCTGGATTTATTTTTTACAGCAGAGTTGGATTTGAATTGCTATGAAATTAGTGTCTAGAATTCTATCCAAGCAATCTATGTTTACGTATGAAAAATCTAAGAGCTAAAAAGTTAATTCAAGCTTTGTTTCAGATAGTTTTCAATTGATTTGTGATTGATTAATTCTTGTATTAAAATATTTGATTCTCATGATTGGGCTCATGTTAGCCCGATTGATAAACGGCTCCAAATGACCTGGACTCCCCTTCCTGCCCGTCTTTTCTTTGAGTCTGGATTCAACCTTTGAACCCAATCTTCCTCATAGTGGCATTTGCTTAAACAAAAATTCCAAAGTTTCATTACGTTTAAATTAATTAGACTCTTTTAATTAGATTGGAGGTGAGCCATATTAGATAAAACAAATAGTCTATGCCCCTCCGAACTTTAGTTGGAATTCCCTTTTAAAATGGAAACGAGGTGTGCCGCACCGAATAAAATCCTAAATGTGTGGCCCTCATTTAATTAATTTTAAAATCCTTAGTATCTGAGGTGTTCCATTAAGCAAATTTCCATGGCCCTCGCAAAGTTAACAATGCGTAGTTGCTTTAGGCGCGCTGTTCAATAATTTACCTTCCTAATCTCGGGTGCATATTTATGTGACCTAAATCCAAATCCCAACAATGTTAGATAAAATATGTCGAGAGTCGCGGGTGCATTTTTGTGACGTGGTTCAAGACGTATTTTAAATAACGTTGTAATTTTCCTTAAAAAATAATGAAATAAAGCGTTTAAAGTTTAAAATTGTACCATAGGCTAGAACATGTATTAAAATCAGAAAATGGGCCAATTATAATAGTCTAAGCGATCGTACTAGAACCACGGAATCCAGAGGTGCCTAACACCTTCCCCCGAGTTAACAGAATTCCTTATTCAGAATTTCTGGTTCGCAGACTTCAAAAGGAAAGTTGAAGTTTTCCTCGATTTGGGATTCAAAATAAACCGGTGACTTGGGACACCAAAACAAACTATCCCAAATGGCGACTCTGAACAAAAAATGAATAAATGATCCCATTTTGAATAATGTCACTTTAATTGGAAAAACTCCCTTATATACTATCCTTCGGGGTGGTGTGTAGGTAAAAAGGAGGTGTGACAGCTCTGGCGACTCTACTGGGGATCCAAACCTAGAACTTCGGTTCAGGGTTCAAGAATTCAAGCTTAGAATAACTGTGACGATTGGCTTTATTTATTATCTAATTTCCCTACATATTTGAGCCTAATGTGCTAAATGTTTTTACCACTTTGACATTCTGTGAATTGTATATAAAACTGCTACGAAACCCTTCTCTTCTCATCTTCGGGGATGTGCTCGCTGGTCGAGACTCCCTATTCTGTTAGTATCATACCTTGAAATAAGAAAGAGGCTCGGACAAATTACTAAGTCGGATGGCCTTTTGATTCCCGGTACGTAGTCTTCTCCTCCGGTCGAGTTGTCTGCTTAGGTACACAATCTAGAACACATACCCAAGTTTTGAACCTAGAATAAATCATCCTCATGCTGGATCCCTAGTAGGAATGCATGTTTGCATCATGTGCATTTGACTTAGGGGACTCAACACAGGGGTTGGCTCCGTCTAGGACAGCTGTACCCAGAATCAAAGACCATCCTGATGCATATTTTATGTGCTACTTGTACAGTCCTTTGCTTCGGTTCACATGTTGACTGGTTGCTAGAATAGTGAAGGAATTGAAAAATAAAATTGAGGTATGAGAGAGTTAATTACCCGTTTTGAAAAAACCTGGTGTCCAAAATAAGGCGAAACTCTGCCAAAATTTTGAGAAAAAAAGAAGAAAGAAATTTGGGTTTCAAAAGTTTTATCTCTTTTCTCTATTTTTATTTGTGTCAAATCTGACCGAACTACCCAGTTTGATTCCCACCAGATGTGGGATACGTAGGCAACCCCTATCGGGTCCAACTTCCCTTTTTTCATAAATAGCCAACAAAAGAACCAAAATTTTATTGCGTTATTGTAAATAAGTAAGGTGATGTCATTCTTGTCAAAATAGCCGAATGTCCCAAAAGGACGCCGGAAGGCTATTTTTGCAAGAACAACCGCCTTTGGTCTCTTTTTCAAATTTTTTGCCCGTTCGCGAGCACAGCCTTAAAATCTTCCCCTAGAAGTGCTGAAAGGCCGTATTCGTAAAGTCGGGCTTTACTTTTGAAAATGAAAATCTGAAAAGGAAAAAAAAAAGTGTCACCTTTATCTTTGGTTTAAATAAATCATGATTTTTGCTCAATCACCCTAATAAATGTGCAGAATGAGCACGATTCAAAATTTGCCATTAACAGTCATGAACAAGATTCCTTTAGAGTTGCATATGTGGTGGGATGATCTGGGTGAATCAGGGCATGATAAGGTCAATCAATATTTGGGAGGTCTCACCGGATTGTTAAACATCAGGTCTAGGGGAGACATCATAAAGGCGTTGGTTACCTTCTAGGACCCGACCCACAAAGTGTTTCATTTTTCAGATTTTGAACTCATCCCGACTTTGGAAGAAATAGCCGGGTATATTGGGAGCGATGAGGTCCCTCTGAGACACAAGTACCTGGTTGCTCCAAGATTCGTCGTTGTTCACAAATTCCTAAACTCTTTAAAGATAAGCAGGGGGTCCACAACCCAAATTTGGCAGTCGGTTTTTCCACTCCGCAATTTATATACCAAAGATACGATCACATAGGAGGATTTAACATTCTAGAAAACAAAATTTGCAGCAAAAGGAACCGCCTCAAGTGAGAAGAACACAGGTGTTTTGCTTTTATGGTAGTCTTATTTGGACTTCTGGTGTTTCCTAGGAAAGACGAAAATATTGACATACGAGTAGCCGGGGTTGTCAGCACTTTGCTTACTCAAGACAAAAGTACCCTCGCACCCATGATAGTAGCTGAAATTTTCCGCGCTCTCACAGCTTGCAAGGCTGGAGGAGACTTTTTTGAGGGGTGTAACTTGTTACTGCAGATGTGGATGATTGAACATCTATGCCATAGTCCTCAATACATGAGTTATGGGTCGACAGAGAAAACCTGCATAGAGGAATTTAATACGATGGTCGATGGGTTTAGCTTGCCAGAAGGGGTCACAGAATGGGTATCACACATCCGTTCCATCACCGCAAACCAAATAGAGTGGACGTTTGGATGGATGCCTATGGATGAGATCATATACATGCCAGCTACCGGGCCTCATTTCCTCTTGATAGGCCTCAGGAGTATACAGCCTTATGCCCCGTATCGGGTTTTGAGACAGTTGGGGAGATGCCAAATAGTTCCAAAAGATGAAGATCTTAGTGCTCAGGTAGTCGAAATTGGTCCTAATGGATAATTTCATGAAGCAGCAATCCGTCAAATTTGGAGCGAGTGTCAATACTTTACGGCAAATACCTGTGTACGTGATCGATCCATAGGTGAAGTTTCACCAGGGTACCTTTCTTGGTATAGAAGGGAAATTGAGTTTGGGAGACCGGCCAAATGACCCCATCTCCAGGAATTTGCTGAAGCGTCACAAGAACAGTGGGCCTGGTTGGCAAAGGAGAATGAGTACAGAGCCACTATAAGCAGGCTAGAAAAGCAAGTCAGACATCTTCAGTTCGAGAATGGTTTACAAGTCGCGGCTGATGAGGGTGAAAAGAAAAGGCTAGCCAAAGAAAATGAGGCCCTTCGAGCCCAGATTCAGAAAATGAAAACAGCAGCCAAAAATCCTACCAGGAGTGCAAAGGATGAAAAGCTTATAAACAACCTTAGGCAGAAGGTGGATAAGTACGGTTTTGATGTGAACAAAGTAGAGGTGAATTAGCCAGGGCTCGAACAAAATTAGCTAAGAATACGGAAGAACGAGCGTGCCTATTTAAACAGTTGAAAGAGCAATACGACGATGAGGTTGCGGGATTGAAAAGAAGGGTCATCACCGTTGAGAACCAAATGATCAAGCAGGCCAAGGACTTTAAAGCTGATAGAGAACATTGTTATGATTTGATGTCTCGGATGGAGGAAGAAATACAACAGTTGCAAAGCCAAAACTATCACGACACTCGGGTGTTAGAAGCCCGGAATCAGCAGGTCGGGCGTTTACTTCAGGAAAAGGGTAGAATCCGGGAAAGGATCAGAGCCAGTGCTGACTACATTGTCGTGAAATGCCAAGCGTGCAAGGACATGACTCGTACCACTTTCTTCGCTGTTGTGATGACGTTCGTTCGCCGGATGATGGAAGATCTCTACCACCTCCAAGGGGATCTCGCACATAGGCTCGTGGCGAGGCCGAATGATGCCATGTGGGCCCTAGGAGTTGGAGCTTTAATGTATTCTTAATTTTTCATGTTTCGAGTCTGGGTTTTGGTTTATTTTGAGTATGTTTGTGTGTGTGTGTGTATATATATATATATATATATATATATATACCAAGAAAATGAGGAGCTTGAAATCCTTTGTAATATAAGTTTTATTAATGAAAAATCTAAAATTCACAAAAATTGTTTCCTTAATTTTCGCACTTATATTTCCAGAACTACGCTCGGTCTGATTCATGCGGGGCCATGATACGTAGGCAATCTCCATAGGATTTGATCATAACCCCAAAAAAAAAGAAAAAAAAAAAGAAAAAAAAGAGAGAGTAAGAAAAGAAATGAAAAGGAAGGAGTGGAAGTTTGAAAGTGAAAAAAAAAGAAAAAGAATTGGGAAGAATAAGTAAAGCGGGGATGAAACATGCAATCGTTGAAAAACATGTAGAAACACATTTAATTGTATAGGTGCATCACACCCCCAACGTGCGATTACCTATATGTTATGTGTTTCAAACTAACCGTTGCTGCTATTATGTCAGTACAGGTTTTTTATAGAACGGTGGTTGGTTTTTGTGGTAATCTGGCTTCGCACCCATACTTTACGAGATCAAAAGGGAGCATCGAAATGTCTTCAGAAATGACTCTGCCAACAGTTCCCATCATGGATGATAGTCCAATCTAGGGCATCCCGGCCTCAGAATCGGAAACAGCCGAAGAAAATAGAATCCTGCGTCTCCGGGTTATGGAAATGTGGGACGCTTGGGAAAATGGAAGAGATCCACCAAGCTCAATCCCCGGATTCCCCGAGCTCTTTCCTAGAGCAAGAGGTACCTCCACTGTACCGATCAGTCACCCAAACACACCACTAGGACACCCAACTATCTCAGCTCATTTTCTGCAAACACCTTCTGAGGTTCGCCCCAGGTGTTAATGTTTGATGCAGCTTCAAATATCTTCACCGCTCTATCTTGCTCGGCCACGGCACAGCCTACACTGCCCAGGCCTAGTTTTGACCCATCAGCTTTCACCTTCTAAATTCCTGCCTTCCCAATGGAACCTCCTCAATTTCCCATTTATACTTACCCTCAACCACCCCGATATGAGTTCACTGCGGGGCAAGAAAAGACCACTAAAACTCCTGAGCAAGAAGAGATTGCGAGAAAGATGAGGAGTATGGAACAGAGTCTCAAAAGCATACAAGGATTGAGTGGACAGAAAAGTGTGTCTTACGCCGACTTATGCATGTTCCCTCATGTGTACCTACCATTGGGATTCAAAACCCCAAAATTTGAGAAGTATGATGGACACGGTGATCATATTGCTCATCTCAAGAGATGTTGCAACCAGTTGCGAGGAGCCAGTGGAAGGGAAGAACTCCTCATGGCCTATTTTGGGGAAAGTCTGGTTGGCATCACATCTGAATGGTACATGGACCAAGATATATCCCGTTGGCATATCTGGGATAATCTTGCTAGAGATTTCGTCAGGCAGTTCCAGTGCAACATTGATATCACGACAGATAGGAACTCATTGACAAACTTGAAGAAGAAAACCTCGGAAAGCTTCCGAGAGTACGTAATTAAATGGCGTGAGCAGGCCTCCAGGGAAAAGCCTCCGATGGATGAGGTTGAAATGGTCACAGTTTTCCTTAAAGCCCAAGAAGCTGACTAATACCAAAATATAATGTCCGCAATGGGTAAATCGTTCGCTGAAGCAATCAAGATTGGCGAAATGGTTGAAAATGGGTTTAAAACGGGTCGAATTCTAAGCCAATCTACTATCAGAGCTACCTCTCAAGCCATTCAGGGTGGGTCTGTAGGAGTAGCGAAGGGTAAGAAAAAGGAAGAAACATCCATGGCAGTATCGGGTGCAAGAAAACACCATACCCCCATATCCCTTTTCTCAAAAAGAACCTCGTAGCACTATTACCCCCACCAGGACCTGGCCTATGCTCCTCAACCATACGCGGTCATGAATGATCAACCTTATGTCCGGCCATAACAACAAGCCAACCGAAACCAAGTTCCATTTCCTATAAACCAGCCTCCTTACCAAAACCACTACAATCCCCGACCTCCACAGAATAACTTCCATACCTGGGAGCTGCCAAGGAAAACAAATTTCACACTAATTGGTAAGTCCTATTCTAGCCTGTACCCAAAATTGGTGCAAATGGGTTTGTTGCAACCCATACCCTCGAATAGGAAAAATCCAGAATCACCCTCTTACCAACGTGGCACTCGGTATGCTTATCACTCAGGGGATGAAGGCACGATATAGAAAATTGCTGGACTTTGAAGAGGGCTATGGAAGACTTGATAGAACAAAGGAAGATAATGCTAAGGGATGAAGATATTCCCAATGTGACCAACAACCCACTATCGGCCCACAATGACGGACCGGTAATTGGAGTGATTTGTGAAGACAAGGAGTTTGACCCAGCATTAAAGGCCATCATTGCCATCGCTGATGTAGAAAAGAAACCAAAAGTTGTCCCAAAGTAGGACAAGGAAGAGAAAAAGAACCAAACTACCCCTCCGAAGTTGGAGAAGAAAATTGAAGTTGAAACTGGGGTAGCGTCCCCAAAAGATGTTGTTCTATATGTCCCTCGAGGCCGCAAAGAAAAGCAGATGACATTGAGTCCTCCCAGGAGATTCCAGCTGAACTAGACAACCCAAATGTATGTGCCCAAATAAGCTTATGTGATGCGGAGGCCAATTAATCCACCGAGGCTGAATGAACCTGTGGTTATTAGACGCGCGCCACAGAAGCCCATGACAGATCCTGCCGCTGTGCCCTGGAATTACAACAAATCTATGGTGACTTATAAGGGCAAAGAAATCTCGGGAGAAGTTCAAGAAAATAACCCGGCTAAAAAGTATTTCAATTTGGAAGAGGTGAACAATGCCACTAGGAAGCGCTTCCCATCTAAGAAGCCCGTGAGTGCCGAAGAAGCGGAGGCCTTATTTCAAAAGATGAAGATGGAAGATTATGAAGTGATTGACCAGCTTCAAAAATCTCCCGAACAAATCTCTGTGTTATCTCTGTTGATGAACTCCACCGAACATCAAAAGGTATTGATCATGACCCTTAACGAAGCATATGTGTCTGCTGAGACCACTATAGAGCAGTTGGAGAGAATGGCAGAAAGATTTTTTGCAGTTAACCAGATCTCCTTCAGCAAAAATGACTTACCCCCAGAAGGGGCTGCATATAACAAAGCCCTGCACCTGACAGTCAAATGTGAATGGTACTACGTGAAAAGGGTTATGTTGGATGGAGGCTCTGGGGTAGAAATTTGCCCACTCTCCACTCTGCAGCATATGGAAATTGGTACCGAGAGAATCCAACCCAACAATGTCTGTGAACGTGCTTTCGATATTATCAAAAAGGACATAATTGGAGAGATTGATCTGATTCTAACCATCGGCCCAGTAGACTTTGAAGTAACCTTCCAGGTTCTTGACATGGACACATCTTACAACTTTCTTTTGGGGAGGCCGTGGATTCACGCAGTGGGGGCTGTACCTTCTACTCTTCACCAAATGGTGAAGTTCGAGCATGAGGATCAAGAGATTGTGGTCCATGGGGAAGATGAGCAATCAATTTATCGGGACCCATCAGTCCTATGCCTTGAAGCAAGAGAGCGGAGCGAGCACATAGTTTATCAGGCCTTTGAGATTGTGATCACGGACCAATACGAAGAGGGAAACCCTTGTCCCCAACCCTTCCTTTCCAATGCATCAATCATGGTGGCCAAAGAAATGATCAGGCATGGCTACAAACCTGGGAAGGGACTTGGGAAATCATTGCAAGGAATAGTTGAGCCTATCACCCTGACCACCAGTGAAAGGTTCTTTGGGGTAGGCTTCCAACCCACCCTAGCAGATGAAAAATGGGCAGATGATAGAAAGAGGGATGGTTGGATCTTGCCTCAGACGGTGTTGCATCTATACAGAACATTTGTCAAGCCGAAATACCCTGAGGAAGAAGAAGAGAAGGCCTTTACAGCTGAAAAAATCGAAGAGATCTGTAGGGCAATGAGGAAGATATTGTATGAAGCCCACATGGTCCAGCTAGGGGAAGGCTCATGTACCGCTGAGGTACTATACATGGGACCTGAGGCCAAACTAAATAATTGGAAGGCTACGCCATTCCCAATCAGGCGGGACTCCCGGTAGACTTGTCCTGCCACCTTTTCTGCATCACGAGTTATTCGAGGGTGTAACTCGGATATTTTCTTCAGTTTCATGTCTTTTAATTTCCAATGTAAACCCTGTTATCTTCCAAATTCAATGAAATAAAATCAATATTTTATCTCCCATCTTTTCTTTATTCCTTCTGATTTTATTATTTTTATTTCTTCTTTCAGTTCTAATAATGTGGCTTTGAAAAACATGACATGCTTGCGGACTTCATGCTCAAATTCAAACATGCTGCCTAACTGTGAAATAATGAACCAAGAACCGAAATATGATGAAGAAGAGGCTTTTAGGGAAATAAATCAAGAATTAGAACAATTTGAGAATAAACCTAATCCAAACTCAAATGACACTGAACTGGTCAATTTGGGTAGTGCTGGAGAAGTTAGGGAGACCAAGATAAGCATTCACACAGATAAGAAAACTAGGGCGCATTGATCCAACTCTTGTTTGAATTCAAAGATGTGTTTGCTTGGTCATATGATGACATGCCAGGACTGAGTCGATTTGGTGGTTCACAAGTTTCCAACTTACCCCGACCATCCCCCTGTCTAACAAAAGCGGAGAAAGTTTAAAACTGGCATCAGTGACAAGATCAAAGAAGAATTCACGAAATAGTTGAAAGTAGGGGTGATCCGAGTAGTTTGGTATACCACATGGCTGGCCAATGTAGTTCCAGTACCGAAGAAAGATGGGAAGTCCCGGGTGTGTGTGGATTACAAAGATTTAAACAAAGCAAGTCCCAAAGACAACTTCCCTTTGCTAAACATCTACATCCTTGTTGATAACTGCGCCAAACATGAGATACAGTCCTTCGTGGATTGTTACGCAGGATATCACCACGTGTTGATGGATGAAGAAGATGCTGAGAAGATAGATTTTACCATGCCTTGGGGTACATACTGTTACAGAGTCATGCCGTTTGGTTTGAAGAATGCTGGGGCAACCTACATGAGGGCTATGACCGCCATTTTTCATGATATGATGCATCAAGAGATAGAGGTGTATGTGGATGACGTAATTATCAAATCCAAGACCCAGGGCGACCACGTTTGGGACTTGAAAAAATTCTTTGAACGATTGCGCAGATATGATTTGAAGCTAAACCCAGCCAAATGTGCATTTGGGGTTCCATCGGGCAAACTTTTGGGCTTTATAGTCAGCCAGAGGGGTATCGAATTGGATCCTACAAAGATAAAGTCTATTCGGGATTTGTCTCCTCCGAGAACCAAGAAAGACATGATGAGCTTTGGGCAGATTGAACTATATCAATCAAATGGATAGACGAATGTCAAGAAGCTTTTGATAAGATCAAAGAGTATTCTTCTAATCCACCGGTCTTGGTCCCACCTGAACCAGGGAGGCCTTTGTTCTTGTACCTGACAGTCTTGGAAAACTCTTTTGGATGCGTCCCCGGGCAACATGATGTAACCGAAAAGAAAGAGCAGGCAATTTACTATCTGAGCAAGAAGTTTACCGGCTATGAAGCTAAGTATACTATGCGGGAAAGAACCTATTGTGCCTTAACTTGGGTTGTTCAAAAGTTGAGACATTATCTGCAAGCATACACCACCTATCTTATAACCAGGTTGAATCCCTTGAAATACATATTCCAGAAACCAATGCCCATCGGAAGATTAGCAAAGTGGCAGATTCTGCTCACAAAATTTGACATAGTCTATGTCACTTGCATGGCAATGAAATCCCAGGCATTGGCAGATCATTTGGCTGAAAACCCGGTTGATGATGAATACCAACCTTTGAACACTTACTTCCTATATGAAGAGATAAACTCGGACGAGGCTATATCCGAGGACACTACTGCTTGGAAGATGTTATTAGATGGAGCGGTAAATGTGAAAGGTGTGGGAATTGGAGATATCTTGATCTTACCTACTGGTCAGCATTACCCAGACACATCCCAGCTTTGGTTTTTCTGCACAAACAACACGGTCAAGTACGAAGCCTGCATCATGGTTATAAACATGGCAATCGACCAGGACGTTGAAGAGTTGTTGATCATGGGGGACTCAGATCTGATTATTCGAAAAGCTCAGGGAGAATGGGAAACCCGAGATGTCAAACCCATCCCTTATAGACAACATGTGAAAGACCTCAGCAAGCGATTCAAGTCAATAGAGTTTAGGTACATTCCTCGTTGTCACAATGAATTGGTTGGCGTACTTGCTACTTTGGCCTCGATGCTGCCGTACCCAGGCATGCTCACATAGATCCCTTGGAAATCCAAATCTGGGAAAGGCATGGTTATTGTAATACATTCGAAGCAGAACCAAATACCCAGCCATGTTACCATGACATCAAAAGATTTCTGAAAATGCAAGAATACCCCAAGCAAGCTAGTGGGGACCAAAAGAGAACCATTAAACGGCACGCGAGTGGCTTCTTTTTGAGTGGTGATGTCTTGTACAAAAGAACTTCGGACCTCAACTTGTTGAGATGTGTTGACGCAGAAGAGGCTGGAAGAATCATGCATGAAGTGCATGCAGGAGTATGCAAACCCCACATGAATGGGTATGTTTTAGCAAAGAAAATCCTTCGAGCAGGCTATCACTAGATAACCATGGAAAAGGATTGTTTCAACTTTGTCCTGAAGTGCCATCAGTCTCAGGTACACGGTTATTTGATTCATGCACCGCCCATAGAACTGCATCCCATATCAGCACCGTGGCCATTTGTCGCTTGGGGCATGGACGTCATTGGGCCAATCAAGCCGAAAGCCTCAAATGGGCACAGATTCATACTGGTTGCCATTAATTACTTTACGAAATGGGTTGAAGCCATCACTCTCAAGTCCGTCACCAAGAAGGCCGTGGTAGATTTCATGCACTCCAATCTTATTTGTCAATTTTGTATTCCTGCAACTATTATCACGGATAATGCTACAAACTTGAATAGTCATTTGATGGAGGAAATATGCGAATAATTCAAAATAATGCATAGGAACTCTACTCCTTATCGGCCTAAAGCCAATGGTGTCGTCGAAGCAGCAAACAAGAACATGAAGAAGATTTTGAGACAGATGATTCAGGGCTCCAGGTAGTGGCATGAAAAGTTGCCTTTTGCATTACTGGGATATTGTACCATGATGCGCACATCAGTTGGAGCAACCCCGTACCTCGTGGTCTATGGCACTGAAGCCGTAATACCCGCGAAAGTTGAAATTCCCTCTCTTCGGATCATTGTAGAAGCTGAAATTAAGGATAGCGAGTGGGTCAAGACCCGTCTAGGGCAGTTGAGCCTGATTGATGAAAAGAGAATGGCTGCAGTCTGCCATAGGCAATTGTACCAACAAAGAATGGCCAGTACCTACAACGAAAAAGTGCGGCCTAGGAGTTTCGAAGTGGGGCAACTCGTGTTAATACGCATTCTTCCCCATCACCAGGAAGCGAAAGGAAAGTTCGCTCCTAATTGGAAAGGCTCATATATCATCAGAAAGATATTGCCAAGACGATCATTGTACTTAGGAGATGTCAAAGGAAATGATCCCGAGGCAGCTGTGAATGCGGATGCAGTAAAAAAGTACTATGTCTAGGCTTTCTGCAGCATTTATTTTATCCGATTGGGATGACGAAGTCTTTCATTCTCACTACCCAAACACTATCAACCCCTTGCAAATTCTTTGAGCCGGTTACCCTTCTTTGGCTACCCTCTTTGGAACTCGAAAGTGTTACTAAAAAAAATAAAAAATGAATGAAAAAAATGATGAAAAATGAATGAAAAAAAAGAAATGAAAAAAAAGAGAAAAAAGGCATCAAAACAAAAGAAAGAAAAGAGGAAAAACAAAAGGAAACCAAAAACAAAATGTTTCTCTGAACTACGTTCGACTTGATTCCGAAAGGATACGTAGGCAGCCTCTCTCTAGGGTTCAGTCACAACAAAATAAAAATCCAGTTTTCCCCAAAAATGAAACTGGGGCAGAAGTTATAATGATTAGATGATGATCCCACCCGAACGGTTCCAAAGTTGTAAGGCGATCCAATTCTCTTTTTACCTGAACCTTGTCCAAGTCCTTTTAATCAATCGGCGAAAGGCGTCGGAATTAAGAACACAGTTGTTCGGATCTGATGCAATCAAAATAAAAGAAATAAAATGAGAGAGTCTTATCGGTGAAAATCTATGTGCACCATAAGGCGACGATGAGAAGAGAAATTGAAAATGAGAAAGCCTGGTTAGTGAAAACTCGCAAAAAGCACTATCAGGCGATGGTGAGAAGAGAAATGAGAGAGGTCGATTGGCGAAAACCCGCAAAGGGCACCATCGGTCAAAAAGAAGACACATGTCACCACCATTAGAGTCCTGGCAAGGTTTTCGGTTTGAAAATGTGGCTCACAAGGAGTTTATGAGAAGTTGGAAAGTTTATACGGGTCGAGCATCCAGTCCAAGAAGCATGTCATGTCTATTGAAGCCTGCATGAACCCAGATAAGTCCTTCCTCCCTTCCCAAAAGGGACACTTCTCTTCAAATTCATTTTCCTTGCCTTTTGTTTACCTTTCCTTGAATCCCTTTCGGTCTAACTCTGTTTCCGAAACTAGTACAAAGAAAAGGTGGCAAGATGGGCTCTACAGGTTTCTGCCTAACTAAAGCTGAAGAAAAGTACCCAGCCTCAGCGGGTGCATCAAGTTGATCCCGACTGGCCATGATGGTTGATGCTCTGAAATCAAAGTTATTGAAAAGGAAAAGAAAGGCAAAGGCGAAAGCCCTAAAGGTAGAATAAAGTGAAAGGATCAAATCCCCACGTGGGCGAGCTGTCATGAAATCTTGGAAAGTTAAGTCCCTCGGTTTGAAAGAAAGATCAATACTCAGAGAAACTGGCAGGCAGCGGAGTTTCGCATCAAAAGAGTTGGGCCGAGATCAAGCGATCGGAAATAATGAAAGACACAAAACCAACCATCATTTCAAACTAACAACCGTTCTTTGTTTGAAAAATTTGAAACAAGTGTAATCCAAAGCAACCGTGCAAGAAGCAAGTGCAACCAAAAGGGAAAAATGCGCAAGAGCTAGAAACAGCTTCCCAGCAATAATCAACCCAAAAAGGAAGTCTTCTCCAAACTCTTTCCCGTATTTTTACTAAAAGGAGAGAAGAAGGAAAATAAAAAAAATCATGGTAGCGTAGGGCTTCCAATCTCTAGCTGCATCCTTTTTCTAACAAGGACCCTTTTTCTATTTATCCCGGCATAACCCGTGGACTTCCCTGGCATAACCCAAGGACCTTTTTCTTTTATCCCGGCATAACCCGTGGACCTCCCTGGCATAACCCAAGGACCCTTTTTCTCTTTATCCTGGCATAATCCGTGGACTTCCCTGGCATAACCCAAGGACCTTTTTCTTTTATCCCGGCATAACCCGTGGACCTCCCTGGCATAACCCAAGGACCCTTTTTCTCTTTATCCTGGCATAATCCGTGGACTTCCCTGGCATAACCCAAGGACCTTTTTCTTTTATCCCGGCATAACCCGTGGACCTCCCTGGCATAACCCAAGGACCCTTTTTCTCTTTATCCTGGCATAATCCGTGGACTTCCCTGGCATAACCCAAGGACCTTTTTCTTTTATCCCGGCATAACCCGTGGACCTCCCTGGCATAACCCAAGGACCCTTTTTTCTTTTAATTCCGGCATAACCCGTGGACCTCCCTAGCATAACCCTAGGACCTTTTTCCCTTTATCCCGGAATAACCCGTGGACTTCCCTGGCATAACCCAAGGACCTTTTCTTTTATCCCGGCATAACCCGTGGCCTCCCTGGCATAACCCAAGGACCTTTTTCTTTTATCCCGGCATAACCCGTGGACCTCCCTGGCATAACCCAAGGACCCTTTTTCTCTTTATCCCGGCATAACCCGTGGACCTACCTGGCATAACCCAAGGACCCTTTTTCTCTTTATCCTGGCATAATCCGTGGACTTCCCTGGCATAACCCAAGGATCTTTTTCTTTCCTTCCCGGCATAACCCGAGGACCCTTTCCTTCTTTTCCGGCATAACCCAGTCATTTTCCCAGCATAACCTGGCAATCTTCCCAATTTGGAACTGCATTTCCTATTCCCAAGGATACACAATCCTGACTTTTATTGCTTTCAATGAAGAATAAGTTCAGACCTTTGTCACAGATAACTCACGAAATTTTTCTAGTGAAAACTGGGGCAGAAAAATTTCGTTCATTTGTTTGTTTTGGCAGTTGAGCAGGTTTGACTTCGAAGCATAGGATCCAAGATGGCCGAAAGAATAAGCCTCAGTCCAGAATAAAGAAAAGAAGGAAAAGAACAAAAAAAATGAATTCAAAATGCTGAAACAGACAATGATACAGATTGCTCGAAATGTGATTGAAGTCATAAGCTTTGCATGTCCCGCTTTGATCCAAGAGCTGAAGAAAGAACCAGCACATGCAGCTGAAGAGCATCAAGATTTAGATCGGGGTCAACAGAAAAAAATAAAACACCAGTTATGACTCAAGATCAAGCTTCAAGAGATTTATAGATAGGAATCTTGTAACCCGCAGTTGATAGGCCTAGCTAGCTTAGCTTTTGATTTTCCTTTTGGTGTAATAAGGAGGTCAGCAAGCAGTAGTAGCAGCAACAACAGTGAAATCACAGCTCCCTGGTAGTCCCAACTACCAAAACTTCCAGAACTATGCTGACCTGATTCCTTTATAGCCAAGGATATGTAGGCAACCTCTGAAGCAAGGTTCGGTCAGACACTTTTCAAAATGCTTCTCATGGAGTGTCGAGCAGGCAAAAATCCCTCATAGCTGCTCATTTTATCTTTGCCCGAAAACCCTTCGTGTCTCTGAGACATGGGTGTCCAGGACGTCTTGGTCTTGGGAGACTCGGACCTTTTGGTGCACTAGATTCGAGGAGAATGGGAAATACGGGACTTAAAGCTCATACCGTATCGACAAGTTTGCACGATCTTTGTCAACGGTTTCGATTAGTGGAGTTCAGGCATATCCCAAGAATCCATAATGAGGTTGCTGATGCTTTGGCTACCTTGGCGTCAATGTTGCACCATTCAGGCAAAGCTTATGTCGACCCTCTGCATATTCAAGTCCGCGATCAGCATGCTTACTGTAACATAGTGGAAGAAGAGCTTGATGGTGAGCCGTGGTTCCATGACATTAGAGAGTATATCAGAATGGGGGTATATCCGGTACAGGCCACGGGGGATCAAAAGAGAACAATTCGACGGTTGACAAGTGGATTTTTCTTCAGTGGAGGAGTTTTGTACAAAAGAACTCTAGATCTTGGATTGTTAAGATGCATAGATGCTAGACAGGCCACAACTATCATGATCGAATTACATTCCGGAGTCTGCAGACCGCATATGAGTAGGTATGTTCTGGCGCAGAAAATTCTCCGAGCAGGTTATTATTGGCTCACCATGGAGCGAGATTTTACCAGTTTTATGCGCAAGTGTCGTCAATGCCAAGTACACAAAGATTTGATTCATTCTCTGCATCCGAATTGCACACAATGTCTACACCATTGCCCTTCATTGCTTGGGGCATGGATGTCATTGGACCAATTGAGCCATCAGTATCCAATGGGCACAGGTTCATTGTGGTGGCCATTGACTATTTCACCAAATGGGTTGAAGCTAAAACTTTCAAGTCTGTGACCAAAAAAGCAGTGGTCGATTTTGTTTACTCAAATATCATTTTTCGGTTCGGGATCCCACAGGTGATCATCACAGATAATGGTGTTAATCTCAACAGTCATTTGATAAAAAGGGTATGTCAACAGTTAAGATCAATTCCACCCCATATCGCCCCAAGGCAAATGGAGCAGTCAAGGAAGCCAACAAGAACATAAAGAAGATACTTCGAAAAATGGTGCAAGGTTCCAAACAGTGGCACAAAAAGTTACCCTTTGCATTGTTGGGTTATCGCACTACTGTTCGTACTTCAGTAGGTGTAACTCCTTATTTGTTGGTATATGGAACTGAAACAGTGATACCCACGGAAGTTAAAATCCCATCCCTTCTATGAGCACGCGATTTTTGCCTCGCATGAATTACTCCTACATAATTCCCAAAATTAGGATTTTTCTTTTAACTATTTGATTTTTTTTTTAGGAATTATTGCATGATTTTGTGTTTGTTTGCATTTTTGTATGCAAGTTTAATTTATTTAATGCATAAAAATACAAAAATATGTTGCATTTACATTTAGGACCCTATTTTATATTTTTAGGTTAATTAGTTAATTAATGTTATAAAAAATGAAAGAAAATAACAAAAATAGTTTATTTTGCATTTTTGCCTTTTTAATTTTAGAATTTATTATAGTTTTCTTTTAATTTAGGACTTAATTAATTTTGAGAAAGCAATTAGTTTAGTTTTGGAATTATTTAATTTGTATTTTACAAAAATCTGAAAATAAAACGAAAAAAAAAGAGGGTTTTGATAAAATACCCAATTTTGGGCCAACCCTAACCAATACCCGTCTAAAACCACCCAAATACTTGGCCCAAACCGTATAATACCCGGTCCAGCACCCCCATGCAAATCCAAAACGACGTTGTTTAGTCGATTGCATCTGGACCGTTGATCTCTTTTGATCTAACGGTCTGAAATTGGTTTGTTAATAATATATATATATATGTCCAAACACTCATCCGCCCCAGACTCGTCTCTCTCACCCTTTGACTCCCTCATCGCCTCCACTTTCCACCGCCACCTGCCACCCGCCGAAAATTGCCTACGGAAGCGGCCGGCAGCCAAACCTGCTCAAAATTACACCCTTGATTCTCCTCCACTTCCCCATCCCAAATCCCCAATCCATTCAAATCGAATCCCCGTGGAACTCGACGAATTTCAGATCAAAAGAAGCGGAACCCTAGCGCCGCCCAATTTCTCCGGTGGCGGCGCCACTACTAATCGACCCCAAAATAACACCCATGGATCTCCTCCATCCCCTTTTCCCCAGTCTCTAATTATTTTCCCTCAAATACTCCTGGAACTCGTCGAATATTATATCACAACAAAGCCCTAATTCCAAACTCAAATTCAACGGGCCTTTTGAAGATTCTAGGCTGTAATGGCCTTTACTCGTGTGTTTTCACATGAAAACATGCGATTAAAGGCCGTTCCTATCAATAAATCAAAGGAGTTCTTCAAGTTTGTTCAAGTCTGTCCTGAGCCACTTTAGGTATTTGTTTTTCTATCTTCTTTTTTAATTTTTCTTTCATTTTTACCCTTCATTGTCATCTGTTTCTCCCTCTTCTTTTGGACTCTTTTACTTTTCCAGTTTTAGAGTCATCCTTTGCATGCACGATAGTTTTAAGAACCCTTTTTATTTTCTTTAATTATTATAAATAGGTTGTTTATTAATTTAGGTTCAATTTCATTAAATGTTAGTTAATCAATTGGATTTTTGAAAGTTTCTCAAATAGCTTCTGCTCCATTTCTTGTTTTCATTTTTATTCAGACAATTTAGTTTTGATGGTTCTTGGGTTTGAGGTTCATACCCTGAAGTTCAGGTTTGGGCTGGATTTCTAAATGGGTCAGCCCAGGGTCCACTTGACCCATAACCCATCTGAGGTTCAGGGGTAAAAAATAGGATAATTAAGGGGTAACTTGGGTAGTTTACCTAAGGAATCTTACAATAACAGCCTGAGGAAGCTTCTTAGAAGCTGAACAATAGACTTGCATGGCCAACAAGTCAGAAATTTAGGGACTAAGCTATAAAAATAAAATTGAAAAAGGTCTAAAGGGCAAAAATTGAACCATTTCAGCTGCCCTAGTAGCTTGCCTATAAAGGCGCTGCTAAGAGAAAGCTCATTTCAGACGGAGAGATATAGAAAAATACAAAAAATCATAGCGGTTGAAAATTTCAGTGAAAGTCACTATTCCATTGGTTTTATTTGGTGATTTCCTGAAGTTTTCTAATCCAGAAACATTTTTTTGATTCATTTGGGTTAAAAATGGTTTGATTCTGGGAATTTAAAGGCTTGGTTTGAAGTTGTTTTTTTTTTCTGGGGGTTTCGAAAGAGGTTTGAGTTGTTGGTCTCATTACTGTTCTATTGCTGGGAATTAAGCTGATTCTGCTACTGCTTCTTCTTGATCTCCATCTTTGAAATTCTAATCTTGTTTTGCTATATTCAGGTATTTCTCCAACCATTGTCAACGAATATTTAGAAGCATGTACTTCAAGCTGAAGCCTGATTGAATGCAAGTCATTTTTGAGTTTTTATCTCATCTGTTTTTCTCCATGTCTCTAATGTTCTGTAAACAAACCATGCATTATACATGTTATTTTACTTGTCTCATATTATTGTAATGATGTAAAAATGGACTTGAGCCCTTTAAGAGTTTGGATGTTGATTTTATGTTCAAGTAAATGGTGTTAATTCCTTATGCTCTGCTATTGTTGAAAGAGTTAACTGAATTTAAGTTCAAGTTCTTTTTTTGTGAGTTTAGCTTAAAATTGAATTCAAGTATGAATGTTTGGGTGTTTAAAATCGAGTATGTGTTCTCAGTAGCCCTCGAAGCTGCTTTGCATCTTAATTGTTATGTACTGATGAAGTTTTAACGGGTTTTAGTGGTAGATTTGTTGATTGGATTAGACTCAACGCCGAGTCCTGATCTTCAACCCCTTTTTATAAGGCTTGGGTTCACTAAGCCTTGGATTCTGGGTCCATGTGTAAGGAAGAACATCGTGCAAGTGATATTTGGGCTTATGTTTTGAGCCCAGCAGCGTGTTCACTTGTTGTTGCTGGATTCATTTTTTACAGCAGAGTTGGATTTGAATTGCATGAGAAATTAGTGTCTAGAATTCTATCCAAGCAATCTATGTTTACGTATGAAAAATCTAAGAGCTAAAAAGTTAATTCAAGCTTTGTTTTGGATAGTTTTCAATTGATTTGTGATTGATTAATTCTTGTATTAAAATATTTGATTCTCACGATTGGGCTCAATGTTAGCCCGATTGATGAAAGTCTCCAAGTGACATGGACTCCCCTTCCTGTCCATCTTTTCTTTTGGGCTGGATTTAACCTTTGAACCCAATCTTCCTCATAGTGGAATTTGCCTAAACAAAAATTCCGAAGTTTTATTTCGTTTAAATTAATTAGACTCCTTTAATTAGATTTGAGGTGAGCCATATTAGATAAAACAAATAGTCTATGGCCCTCCGAACTTTAGTTGGAATTCCCTTTTAAAATGGAACCGAGGTGTGCTGCACCGAATAAAATCCTAAATGCGTGGCCCTCATTTAATTAATTTTAAAATCCTTAGAATCCGAGGCGTGCCATTTAGCAAATGTTCACGGCCCTTGCAAAGTTAACAATGCGTAGTTGCTTTAGGCGCGCTGTTTAATAATTTACCTTCTTAATCTCAGGTGCATATTTATGTGACCCAAATCCAAATCCCAACAATGTTAGATAAAATATGTCGAGAGTCGCGGGTGCATTTATGTGACGTTGTTCGATACGTATTTTAAATAATGTTGCAATTTTCCTTAAAAAATAATAAAATAAAGCATTTAAAGTATAAAATTGCACCATATGCTAGAACATGTATTAAAATCAGGTAATTTGCCGATTATAATATTTTAAGCAACCGTGCTAGAACCACGAAATCTGGGGGTGCCTAACACCTTCTCTCGGGTTAACAGAATTCCTTATTCAGAATTTCTGGTTCACAGACTTCAAAAGGAAAGTCGAATTTTTCCTTGATTTGGTATTCAAAATAAACCGGTGACTTGGGACACCAAAACAAACCATCCCAAGTGGTGACTCTGAACAAAAAATGAATAAATGATCTCATTTCGAATAATGTCACTTAAATTAGAAAAACTCCTTTATATACTATCTTTCGGGGTGGTGTATAGGTAAAAAGGAGGTGTGACACCTTCGGATTGTTGCTGAGGCCGAAATTGATGATGATGAGTGGGTCAAAACCCGTTTGGAGCAGTTGAGTTTGATTGATGAGAAGAGATTGGCAGCAGTGTATCATGGTCAGCTGTATCAAAAGAGAATGGCAAGAGCGTCCAATAAGAAGGTGCGTCCCCAAAAGTTTGAAGCGGGTCAGCAAGTATTGAAACGCATCCTTCCATACCAGGCCGAAGCAAAAGGCAAGTTCTCCCCAAATTGGCAGGGACCGTTCATTGTAACAAGAGTGTTGTCCAATTGTACTTTTTATTTGACAGATATAGAAGGCAAATGTGTAGACATGGCTATCAACTCCGATGCAGTCAAGAGATATTATGTATGATTTCTTTAGTTTAAATTGTGTGTGTTTGTACTTGGCATATTTTGAAGATTGGTATGACAAAGGTATTTTGTTCTGCTATCTAAATATTTTATCCTTTGTTACCTCTTTAAGCCTTATTTATTTCCTTTCATAGCCTTCTTTTGGAATCAATAGCGAAATTCAGTAAAGAAGAAAAGAAGAAAACAGAAGAGAAAAGAGAAAGGAAGAATGGATAAGAAAGAAATGAAATAAAAAAGAATGAAAAGAAAGAAAAAAAAAGGAAAGAAAGGAAAAGATAAAAAGAAAAAAAACAAACAGAAAATAAAAGAAAAAAGAAGTAACAAACACAAAGCAATTCCTATGTCATGAACTATGTTCGACCTGATTCCAAAAATAAAAAACTGGGGCAATGCCTCACGGTTCGGTCTCATCAAAATAAAAAATTCAAAAGTTCCCAAGAAAGAAACTGGGGCACAAGTTGTGGTTGTTGTAAGAAATTTGATTCCAAAAATTATAATTTTGAACCTAGTTGATTTGTTTTGAGCCTTTTGATATCCTTTCTTTCTAACCCTATCAAAAGCCCATATTACGGTCCAAAAAATGACCTTCCGATCAGTCTTCGAGAGATGCCGAGTCAAATAAGTAGAAGTGATTCATATCAGGGGCAACACTCCGGTCTAAGCAGGAAAAATGAAAAATGAGAGAGTCTTATTGGTGAAAACCCTCTTGGGCACTATAAGGCGATGAAAGCTGAGAGAAATCAAAAATGAGAGAGTCTTATTGGTAAAAAAACCCACGGGCACCGTAAGGCGACAATGAGTTAAGAGATGAACAAATGAGAGAGGTTTGTTGGTGAAAACCTTTCACGGCACCGCAAGCCGAACAAGGTTAGTGATTGGGCAAAGAAATTGGGTTATGGAGATCTTGGAGCGAATTATGACAATTGAAAGTTGATTGGTTGGACAGACAGGGCTGATTAATCCAAAATGCATATCATGATCATTGGTATCAGCAGCTCCACTCACATAAGTTTCTTTTCCTTTTCTCTCTCAAACTATCATCCAGTTCTTGATTTTCTTCTTCATTCCTAACTCTCAAAGTCGTTGCATTTTATTTTTTTTAATTTTATTTCTCTAAGACTTTTCCAATGTCAGCCTTGTTTTAGCAAGTAAGAAGGAATTTCAAAGCTTACTACTAACTTCCAAATTGCACAAGGCAAAATACGGCTAGAACATGGCAGAGATAGTATGATGTAAAGTAGGACATAAAGTGTCAGTAAAAGTTAAATCGGTGGAATGGTTTAGTAATTTCGTGAGAGATGCAGAGGTTCACATAGAAAGGTCAGAAATATAAAACAACGGTTCGGGTATAGAGCACTCGGGTCATCCAGGGTCCTGCAGTTGAGGACCAGTCAGAAGGTCAAACAATTCTTGGCCAGTTCAAGGCAGCCAGTCAAAGCAAAGCACGGCAAGGGAAGAGCCACCTTCAACAAGAATTCCACAAACTAACCACCACATTTTAAACTGAAAAGATTTTTCTTTGATTTGAAATAGGGGCAGAAAATTCCGTGGGTTTCAGAGAACCCTCCGTAAGGAAAAGCAAGTACTAGACAGGTTTGATCGTAAATTCTCAAGACCCTCCTGGATAATGGGACTTGGTTAAAATTCAATATATCTATGAGTAACAAGATCTAGCATAAGTATTACCCCCAAAGAAATGTAAGTTGGCCTCGAAGTTTTCATTCTTAGGATAGGATTCAATTCAAAATTTTCAGGACCCTCCTGAATAATGGGACCTATCTTTAAGTTAGATAATAAGATTTAGCGTAAGTTCTACTATAAGGAAGCATAATCTAGCCTTAAAGTTGTCACTCTTAAGATAAGACTTGATTTTGATTTTCAGGACCCTCATGGATAATGGGATGTAGTTGTAAGACTTTCTTAGATAACAAGATTTAGCAGAAGTCATACATTTAGAAGATATAATTTAGCTTTAAAACTGGCATTTTACTAGAAGTTTTCAGGACCCTCATGGATAATGGGATCTAGCTTTAAGATTCTTAGAGATATTTGGTAGCATGATTCAATTAACACTCACAGATGTGCCCAACTACCAAACTGGGGCAGAAAATTTTCTTTGTTTTCTCTATTTTGTTAAAATCAGGCACCCACCTGGAAAGCAAGGGAATATAGTTAAAGTTCAACAATCAGGAGCCCACCTGGAGAACAAAAGGAAGCAACAATTCAAGTGTTGGTAATCAGGAACCCACCTAGAGAATGAAGGGAAGCAATTTAAGTGTTGGTAATCAGGAGCCCACCTGGAGAACGAAGGGAAGCAGCAATTCAAGTGTTGGTAATCAGGAACCCACCAGGAGAACGAAGGGAAGCAATTCAAGTGATGGTAATCAGGAGCCCACCGGGAGAACGAATGGAAGCAATTCAAGTGTTGGTAATTAGGAGACCACCTGAAGAACGAAGGGAAGCAGTAGTTCAAGTGTTGGTAATCAGGAGCCCGCCTGAAGAACGAAGGGAAGCAGCAATTCAAGTGTTGGTAATCAGGAGCCCACCTGAAGAACGAATGGAAGCAGCAACTCAAGTATTGGTAATCAGGAGCCCACCTGGAGAACGAAGGGAGGCAGTTCAAGTGTTAGTAATCAGGAGCCCACCTGAAGAACGAAGGGAAGCAACAATTTAAATGTTTGTAATCAGGAGCCCACCTGGAGAACGAAGGGAAGCAATTTAAGTGTTAGTAATCAGGAGCCCACTTGTAGAACAAAGGGAAGCAACAAGGTTCGTAGGAAGACGATTCAAGTTCAGCAATCAGGTACCCGCCTGAAAAACAAAGGGAAAGCACCTCATAATACAATTAAAGACATCAACAAAGGAATGCCACCTGGAGAGTACGAGTCAACAGAGCAACATTGACTACAAGATCAAGTTTGAAAACATATATAGGATTCTTGTAATGCATAGATCATAATTTAGCCTAGCTTCTTTTATTTTGTCATGGTATAATAAGGAGTTCAGTAAGCAGTAGCAGCAGCAGCAACAGTGAAATCACAGCTTCCTGGTAATTCTAGTTCCCAAAACTTCCCAAACTACACTGATCTGATTCCTTTATAACCAAGGATATGTAGGCAACCTCGGAAGCAGGGTGCGGTCAAATCTTTCAAAAATGCTTCCCACGGAGTATTCAAACGGGCAAAAATCGCTCGTATCCGCTCACTTTATCTTTGCGCGAAAACTCGTCGTGTTTTCAGACAAAGAGGGGCAGCTGTGGGCACGTGATTTTTGTCCTATATGAATTACTCCCATAAATTCAAGAAATAAATTTTTCCCATTATTTGCAATTTCGTAAATTTTTGTAGCATTTTTTTGTTAATTGTTCGCATTTGTCTATGCACGTTTATTTTATTTAATTCATGAAAAATGCAAAAAAAAAAATATTGCATTTGCATTTAGGAATTAATTTTTAATTTTAGATTAATTAGTAAATTAATTTGTTTCACAAAAATAAAAAAATAACAAAAATAGTTCATGTTGCATTTTAATTCTTTAACTTGGAATTTTTGTAGCTTTTCTCTTAATTTAGGAGTTATTTAATTTTTTTGTAAATACTATTCTTGAGTAATTAATATATTTTGGTAGGTTAATTTAGTTTTATGATTTAATTTAGGTTTTATTTTGAAAAAAAAAGTTTGAAATTGAAAAGAAAAGCAAAGGAATTAAAGAACAGGATTTTTGGGCTCTCTCATTTAATTTCCCCCAAAGTCCAAACATTTTTCCCTCAAATACCCATCAAACTGGCCCAGACCCATGTTCCCTTACCCGGTCTGCCTTTCTCAGTGACCAAACGACACCGTTTTAGGTCTTTTAATCTGAGCCCTTGAGCTCCCTCAATCGAACGGACGGGAACTGGGGTGCTTGACAGTATAAAACTGTCTGAAAGGGTTTGACCTCCCCCCCCCCCCCCCCCCC